>JAMFTG010001568.1:0-64044 GCA_023974075.1 Chaenocephalus aceratus
ATGCTTTGGAAAGGTCAATAAAACAGAGCTGCACAACTCTGCTTATTATCTAAAATACTAGTAATGTCATTCACCACTTTCATTGTGGCAGTGATGGTGCTGTGTTTCTTTCTGAATCCTGACTGATGTTTAGACAGGATATCATTTATACATAAAACTCCTTTACTTGTTCACTCACAAGGCGTTCGAGCACCTTAGCCAGAACTGACAGTTAGAGATTGGCCTATAGTTATTTAAAATAGTTGCCTCCCCTCCTTTCAGTAAAGGCAAGACATAAGCAGACTTCCATACTTTTGGAATTGTATTTGTATTTGTAAATTTGTATTTACAAATACAATTCCAAAAGAATATTTAAATATTTAAAAGAGTGAACCTTGAATTGTCATATTCCAGTATTTATATTTACTACTCTGTACCATTTGCAGGTTCTTCAGGGCCTTTGATTGATTCATAGAGACAGACATTAGCTGAAGATAAATCTATATCAAACCAAATATATATTGAAATCCCTCTCTATGAACTCCAATGAGAAATGGAAATGCTACTCGGTTAATAACGTTAACAATACATTCAAAATGTATTAAGGATTCAGGCTGACCCTGAAGAACAGAAGCATTTTCTCTTTGGTTAGTTTCGTCCTGGTTGATCATGTGGTCTGTAGCAGGGCCCTGATTGGTCCTCTGAGATCTGGGCAAAACACATGAAGATAATGAAGTGGATTTATGAAAGGAACATATCACTGCTGTCATGTTCATAATGTAATAGAGTGTTGTACCAACCTGATACAGCATGAATCTGTTAAAAAAAGACGACATTTGCTGCTATGTTATTATGTTTTGCAAAGTGTTCTACTGTTAAAACAGTACATGTGATTACATTAGAGTCAATCTGATATCAGAAGAAAATTATCTCACCTTTTGACTTTCTGTATAAATACAGGAACAGCAGCAGGAGAATAATCAGTACAACTCCACCAAGCAGCCCAACGATCAGAAGAATGGGAAATTGAGAGACTTTTCCAGGCCCGGACGCTGCTACTATAAGTAATCTTTATTAATATTTATTGTATATTAAACGTTCCTGTTATAGATTAACTGTATACAACATCTCTCTTAAACAAACAGTTTAATTCAGATGAAACTTTCTTTATCTCAGACTGTAACACAGCTTACAAAAAAGGAAAGGTTTTAAAATCATACTTACATTTGACTGAGAACCAGCTCTCTGGTGACGTCCTACCATCTGCTGGATCTCTCTGTTTACATTTATAAAAGCCTTCGTCTGACTTTGACACTGCAGAGATGGTCAGCTCCTTCCTTGTATCGCTCTGGATGAGTTTGTCATCTTTATAGAAATCCACATTATAAAGAAACCGTTCCTGTCTTGTACTTGCAGCTAAGAGTGACCGAACGCCCCTCAGCCACAGGACGGACAGGACTCACCAGGATCATTTCATCATCTGAAAAGAAATCAAAGAATATAAAGGCTTTGACAGAGTCATCAGCTTTTGCAGATTTAATATGTTTATGCACAACAGGCCTGGTCTGGCAGAAGCTGAAATGTCAGGTAGATGTATGAAGACATTTAAACACAGAATATTATCTTTGATCTTTGAGAGAAGTAACCCTGGAAATCACTTCGCAAATTAGCCTTTTTTATGAAGTTTTACTAATTTGAAGAGACGTTTGGCTAATGCTTGTTGTCACCTTCACATTTCAAAACAACATAATACTTCAGAAACAAACATTTTAAATAATTAAAACTCACCATATTTAGTGATGTTGACTGCATTACTGAACTGTCCTGTTTCAGACTCACACCAGAACACTCCACTGACCCAACTGCCGGTTATTGTGCATGTGGATCTAGTCATTTTCCCCCAGGAAGAACAGGGATAAAGGTATGATTTCATAAACCTCCTCACTCTCCACTCAGTGGAGATTCCCTCACAGCTCAGTGACACAGACGTTTCGGTGAAGTGCTGCACACTGTCAGGACTCACTGTGAGAGACGCTGCTGAATAAAATCTGAAACACACAAAGAGTGGACATTTAAACCACGCAGACTGAAAAAGACAATGATTAAAACTGCCACTTAATTTACCCTGAAAAAACAAACGGGAACAAACTAAAGTAGGAGGAAAACTAAAGTGAAAGTACCAGTGCCTCAATCTCACACCACAAATGTGTTTAATTATATGTGGTGGTGACATCAGGTGGGACCATAATTCACCTTGCTTATTGTGTTGCCACACGGACCCTTTAGTGGGGAACACCTGTAGCTTTAGCTGCCATTCCTGCTAGCTCATCAGGCAGAGCAGTGCATGTGTTAACCTCTCTGATATTAATGGATAATAAAGATTGGAACTCCATTCTTAATACACCGCCTCCGACTCTCTTTTCACGGCACTACACTGGTTACCCCGACTTTTCCGAGAAAGTTTCCGGAAAATTAACGAACATGGCTGAGCGCGATGTTTTCATAAAGCTGCCGGAATTCTGGGAGCACGCCGCGGAGGCATGGTTCGCACACGTGGAGGCACATTTCGCCTGCCGACAGGTCCGTGACGGGGACCTGAAATACTACCATGTGGTAGCAGCACTGGGGAGCTCCACGTCGTCCAGGTTGGTGGGATTTATCGTGGACCCCCCGCACCATGGCAAATATGAGGCGATTAAGGCCCTTCTCCTTAAGACATTTAGCTTATCTGCTAAGGAGAGGGCCCGCCAGTTACTTGACATTCAAGGCCTAGGAGACAGCAAGCCTTCCCAGCTAATGGAGAAAATGCTAAATCTGCTAGGGGGGGAAGATCCCCGGATTTTATTCACGGAGATTTTCCTGCGTCACTTGCCGCCCCGGGTCCAGACGGCGCTGGCCAACACGCCTGTCACGGAGCTCGCGTGCCTTGGCTGAGGAAGCGGATCGTTTTTTCCTGGCTCCACAACAGCCCGGTGCAGAGACGTTAGCCGCGACGCGCAGCGGCCCATCTGCAGTCAAGAAAGCGTGGCGGAGGCAGGACACGGCTGTATCGAGCCGGCGTGGAGACACCGGAGAGTGCTTTTACCACGCACATTTCGGGACAATGGCAAAGAAGTGCATCTCCCCGTGCAGCTACAAACCCCCGGGAAACGGAGGGGCCGGCGCTCAGTAGTGGCCCTGAGCGTCGGCGGCACGTGCAGGCTCCTCTTTGTCAGCGACAGCGTTTCGGGGAGCCTGTTTCTGTGTGACACGGGCGCTCAGCGGAGCGTAGTTCCAGCGTCGAGTGAAGACGTCACCCGGGGTGGGCACGGACCGCGATTGACGACGGCTAACGGTGGTCCCATTCGCACGTACGGCGTGAGGCCTATGTGTTTGTGCATCGGAGGACAGGATTTTGTGACAGCGGACATTTCTTTTCCCCTCCTCGGAGCGGATTTTTTGTGTGCTCATGGACTCTTAGTGGACGTTAAGAATAGGCGTTTGGTTGATGCCTTAACGTTTTCTTCCCTCGTGTGCACACTTGGCAGCGCAGCATATGACGGGCTGTCGGGCTCGCTGTCGGGGGCAGACACGTTTCTCAGACTGTTGGCCGAGTTCCCAGACCTGTCGCTGCCCACCTTCTCTGCGCTTACCACTAAGCATGGCGTGGAGTACCACGTCACTACCGAGGGGCCTCCTGTCTACGCCAGGGCCCGGCGGTTGAACCCTTCTAAGCTGGCTGTAGCGAGGGCGGAGTACTCAACCATGGAGCGCCTGGGCATTGTCCGCCGCTCCGACAGTCCTTGGGCTTTCCCCCCTGCACGTCGTCCCCAAACCGAACGGCGGGTTCCGCCCGTGCGGGGATTACCGCCGACTCAACGACGCCACTACGCCTGACCGCTATCCGGTGCCACACATTCAGGACTTTTCGGCGCATCTGGCCGGTACGGGGGTGTTTTCCAAGGTGGACCTGGTGCGTGGATACCACCAGGTGCCCATGCACCCTCTGGACATTCCCAAGACAGCAGTGATAACGCCTTTTGGACTTTTTGAGTTCCTGCGGATGCCTTTTGGACTCAAGAATGCTGCTCAGACGTTCTAGCGCCTGATGGATTCGGTGCTGTGGGACCTGCCGTTTGTGTTTGTCTACCTCGACGACATACTCGTCGCCAAGGCTTCAGTGCAGGAGCACCTGTCCCACCTCCGAGCCCTTTTCACGCGGCTCAACGAACACGGATTAATCATCAATCCTGCAAAGTGCCAGTTCGGGGTGTCTGACATTGATTTCCTGGGGCACCGCGTCACCAAGGGCCTCCGCCAGCGAAGGTGGAGGCTGTTGCGGCTTTTCCTCGCCCGCTCACAGCCCGGTCGCTCCGTGAGTTTCTGGGGATGGTGACCTTCTACCACCGTTTCATCGCCCGGGCCGCACACATCATGCGGCCGCTGTATGAAGCGTTGAAGGGCAAGACCCCCGTCCAGGCGATCGACTGGACGGCAGAGGCGGAGGTCGCTTTTGCTGAGGTCAAGACCGCGTTGGCTCAGGCGGCTTTGCTGGCACACCGATCATCTACGGCTCCCATCTCCATCACCACGGACGCGTTGGACTACGCGGTCGGCGCGGTGCACGAGCAGTGGGTGGTGGCCGCTTGGCAGCCGCCTGGCGGCCGCTTGGCGGCCGCTTGGCGGCCGCTTGGCAGCCGCTTGGCAGCCGCTTGGCGGCCGCTTGGCGGCCGCTTGGCAGCCGCTTGGCGGCCGCTTGGCAGCCGCTTGGCAGCCGCTTGGCAGCCGCTTGGCAGCCGCTCGCCTTTTTCAGCCGCCAGCTGACGCCCAGAGAACGCAGGTACAGCGCTTTTGACCGTGAGCTCCTGGGTCTTTATTTGGCCGTGCGGCACTTCCGTTTCATGCTGGAAGGCTGGGAGTTTACAGCGTTTGTCGACCACAAGCCACTCACTTTCGCCATGTCTAAAGTGGCGGAGCCTTGGTTGGCACGTCAGCAGCGGCAGCTTTCCTACATCTCGGAGTTCACCACAGACATTAAGCACGTGGCTGGCAAGTCGAACCTGGTTGCCTCTCCAGAGTCGTCATCGGAGCCGTCCAGTTGGGCCTGGACTATACTCGCATGGCGGCGGACCAGGTCACAGACCCCGGCGTCCAGGCTCTGAAGGTGGAGGGCGCGGGGCTGCGCTTGGAGGACGTGGTGTTCGGCGACGTGGGCGTTACCCTCCTGTGTGACGTCTCCACAGGCCTGTCCCGGCCAGTCGTTCCCGCCAGCTGGAGGCGCTCTGTGTTCGAGGCAGTGCACGGCCTGTCACACCCCGGCGTTAAGCCTTCGGTGCGCTTGGTGGCCGCGAAGTTCGTCTGGCATGGGCTGAAAAAGGACTTGAGGACTTGGGCTGGTGAGTGCGTGGCTGGTGAGTGCGTGGCTAGTCAGCGCGCTAAGGTGCACCGCCACACGAAGGCCCCTTTGGAGCGTTTCCTGGTGCCTGAGAGGAGGTTTGACCACGTCAACATCGACCTGGTTGGTCCATTGCCCTCCTCTCGGGGCTTTTCCTACCTCCTCACCATGGTGGACAGGACGACCCGTTGGCCGGAGGCGGTCCCGCTCGTTTCGACGTCGGCCGCGGACGTTGCCCGGGCCTTCATTGCAACGTGGGTGTGTCGTTTTGGCACCCCGTCGGACATTTCCTCAGACAGGGGCTCTCAGTTCACGTCCGAACTCTGGAACGCCGTGACAGGCGGTTTGGGGGCTGCACCCTCAGGCTAACGGCCTCTGCGAGCGCTTCCATCGCTCCATGAAGGCGGCCCTCAAAGCCAGCCTTAAGGACGAGAATTGGGTCGACAAGCTGCCCTGGGTGATGCTGGGCCGATCCCTACTACTCAGCACGGTACTCAGGTGTCCCAGGTTCCCGCAGAGCTCGTGTTAATCCGGCACGATGCGCACAGAGGCCCTCTGCAGCCCCCTTATGATGGGTCTTTCCGGGTCTTGGAGCACGGGGACAAGCACCTGGTGGTCGACCTGGGTGGCAAGGCCGAGCACGTCTCGGTGGACCGGGTAAAGGCTGCTCACCTGGACTTGGACCAGCCTGTGGTGCTGGCTGGACCTCCGCGACGGGGCCGCCCCCTGGCCTCGTCCCCTGTCACGGATTTAAGACCTGTTGTTCCGGTCCCTCCCCTTCCGGGGGCCGCACAGGCGGAAGTCACTTTTCCGACTGCCGTGCTCAGGAGTCGTGGGGGTCGGCGTGTCGTTCCTCCCCGCCATGCTGATTTTGTTTATGTGTGAATTCTGGGGGGGGCTTGTGTGGTGACGCCATGTGGGACCATAATTCACCTTGCTTATTGTGTTGCCACACGGACCCTTTAGTGGGGAACACCTGTAGCTTTAGCTGCCATTCCTGCTAGCTCATCAGGCAGAGCAGTGCATGTGTTAACCTCTCTGATATTAATGGATAATAAAGATTGGAACTCCATTCTTAATACACCGCCTCCGACTCTCTTTTCACGGCACTACAATGTATTTGTTCCATTTAGCAATAATGGAAAAGTCAAAACAAACCTCAAGACCAGGCAAACTTTGACAAAGACATGTGTTGGCCTTCTGGTGGTACAAACTACAGAAAGAAAGAAAAAGGAAGAGCATACTGACCTCCAGACCAGACAAACTTAGGTTCACTCGGCCCACTGTAATACACTGGATCTCCTCTTCCTGCTTTACACACATATCCTGCTGTGTGTGTTTGTCCATCAATGATGAAGAGATGCTGTTCAGTCCCATTCTCGCTGCCAGGTAGCAGCTCATAGTCGTAGGAGTAGGAGAAGTCGTAGGAGTTGTAGAGGTTGTGTGACGGTTTGGGAACAGCCTTATACCAGTAGAAGCTCCAGCCAGCAGGAGGATGATCAACGCTGCAGTCCAGAGTTACTGCGGCTCCAGGACTCGGCCACGATGGAGACACAGAGAGGACAGCCTTAGGTCTGGCTGTTGGAAAACAACATTTCACAGAATGATAACATTATGATGTATAATTGGTGGGTTACATGCACTCCTTGGATCCTACATATTTTCTGCATACAGTATGTAAAAACAAATGTAAGTGTGAACTGTACTTAACTATAATAACCAAAATACTATTTGTATATACAGCAAAAAAAAGATTAACTGATAATAAATGACTTACTCTCAGAAACTGTCAATGTGAAAACAATCCATTTGTCACAGGTATTAAAGTATAACAAGGTTTGTTGGTGAAGTATTATCTTTATGTAAATGCTTTGATGTAAGAAACTGATCGCTGTCTTCTTATTCTTATTTTAATACTCATTATTTTGTGATAACGAAAAGCACAGGATGGTACAGTATACTTCACCTGCCTATACAGCGTCAGTGGAGCTGTTCAAACGTTTAAAACATTACAATAATTGACAGATTATATATTAGAACTTGTCCAAACTGCGTGTTCACATCAACATGGCTCATAAATAAATGTTTGTATTGACCTTGGTCATGGTGGTATTACTTTGATCACTTACCTGATACATTTAGATAGATTTTATTGCTTTCTTTTACAAGATACAAAAAGTAAAATGTGTTTTCTTTTTGTCGAAAACCGTATTATACATTGACCAAACGCATGTTGTTTGGAGTTACATCGGTAGATTTGTCTAGAATGAGTAGAAAAAAGTATGAAAATTGTATAATTACCTTGAGCTTGTCCACGGTAAAGTAAATTCAGAACTGAAATAAGTATGAAACTAAATCAGACATTATCAAACTGACAGAAATGTATATTAACCTCAGGCATTTAAAACGTTTTATCAATGGCAATTAAAACTGGAAAAGTACTCACAGAAAAAACCCCGTAGACAGAGCAAAGTGTGTCCCATCTTCACATCCAACACTGATAATCTGCTTCTGAGAAATTCTTCTACTTTGTGCAAATAGAAAGACTGAAACTGTAGCATATGAAGAGAAATCAGGAACTACAGAGAAAAAAAAATGCAATGTAATATTGGAAACGGAAGTTAAGTTTTAACTTCTTCACACGGTCAGGGCTTCCTTCCCTTTTACACTAAGCTCACACACTGAGCAGCTTTTAACACGGCACGTTGTTTGCACCTTGGTTTAGATATCCTCTAATGATGAACAGCGATAAGGTGTTAGCATATCCTTGATGCTTCTCTAAAGGCTGCTGCATAAAGTCTTTCCAGAAGAAATAAAGTGCACACAGTTTTAAGAAGGAGATACAATTGCAGGCGTCATTCTCACTTTATAATCCGTGGGCCTTCTCACCAATATTTGATATGAAAATGTGTGTAACAGCTTTAACCAAATAGTTGAAACGCAGTGATGGAGTGTTACGGAGGAATTCAAGTTTAAGTGTAGAAACAACCTGCACAGGAAGTCTCTCAGTCTCTTTACCAGAAGTGAATGTGAAGAGAGACGAAGTCCAGCCCCCTCCTCGAGATGGACTCTGCTTTAAGGGAGCAACATTTCATATCTATATCATTAGTAATAAAGCAATCATTTCAATACAGAAAATATGCTTTTTCTAGGTGCAACATTTGATCCAGAGTCGAACAAAGATTATGTTAATTCCATAAAAATGGTCGACATAAATAAAACCACGACACTTCAGTAGCTGTGTGGTTTTAAATGTGGTGGGTAGTCAAAATGGAAAGCTTCCACTTCCATGCGTCAGTGCTAAGCTAAGGAAGTGAACCGTAAGCAGTCGAGTGTTTAGTTATTAGTTAGGAGTTACATGACATCAGACCCTGGTGCCAGACTTCAGAAGGACTATTTGTGTAGAGTAGGCTATCAGATAAGGTAGTTTGACGCCACCTTGTGGTCAGATATGTAAATAAATCTTCTGTTATAACTGCACAGTGACTGGAGAAAAAGTAAAATAAATATCCTCAGTAAAACATACTTACATAAATTGGACAAAGTAATGTTTGCGGTAGTGCGTCAGTAGATTCCCTTCTTCCATCTCACAGCATGTTGTTTGTATACGTTTACACTCACTTTGAGGGGGAATTAAGGGATTTATGGATACAGCACTCAACACTCATGAAACAGAACTGTATATATTTAAATAATCAAAAATCCTTGATCACAAACAATAACAAATCATTTAAACTTGTTTATTTTATTCACACCGTAGTCCCTCCTCTCTCCTATCTTTATCTTATGTTACCTAGATAGCATTCTTTCTTTTATTTATGCATATTTTACTAATCACTCCCTTTTAAAACTGTATTTTTAATGGCACTTCATATGAAAAAGGTTGCCGACCCCTGATCCAAACCCTCAGAGAGTCCTTCACCTCACTGAGCTGTAGTTATCAGCCTCTCAGTCTGACAGACGAGAGCTCTCCCTCTCCTTGGTTGCGTTCCGATAATCCAAAAAAATCTCCTATTCCTTGACCTCTGAGTGAAACGTCACGGGGTTAAGGGATAGTGGATAGGAGAAGGATTAAGGAGCTTAATCAACAGAGGTAGGAATGAGTGCTTATAGCGTTCAGCCAGGTGCACTTTAAAAAATGTAGTGGCGATAGTGCAAGGTGCAATCTATGTACTCAATTAGTTGCTTGTAAAGGGGGTAACACAAGCAACTTGCATTTGCAAACGAGACACTCATTGAATCTAAAACGCTGCAGCGTATTTGACAGCCTAAACAATGTGGCTGATAGCGCTAATAGTGCTAGCGGGCTTCAGCCGCGGCGTGTGTAAATGTGACCTGAGCGAAGGCTCGCAGGCAGGTTAGCTGCTGCGCACGGGTAATATGTTTTGTTTACCTGACTGTAGTCTTGCAGGCACATCGCCTTGTCTTTTTTTAGTTTATTAACACTGACAGTGTTTTAATGTGAGCTCCTACACCTATAATAATTTGGCCTTTCATTGAATGCTTTATAAACCAGTTAAACTTACAGATTAGAGATGTTCCGATGGGATCGGTGCCGATCACGTGATTTTTAAAAGATCGGAATCGGGAGAAAAAGATCGGGGATCGGGAATCTTTTTTATTTTTTTTTATTTGAATTTTTTTTTTATTTAATGTTACAAAACAAAAATGACCATGTTCACGTCTTAAAGTCATCCTGAGGACTTAGCTTTGGTTTAAAATTACACAACATCATGTATGTGTTGCTTTCTTTGGGCTTGTTTTCAGACCTGGTTGCTTATTTCTCTCAAATCTGGCAACAGAGTGGGCGCAGTGTCTAATAGTAGCAGCAAGCTAACGAGAGGCTACGTTCAGCTGGTGACTCGGGAGTCGGGACAGAGAAAATGTCAGGAGTTTGGAAGTATTATGAAATTGAAAGCGAAGGCAGTGTAACAGCCAGATGCAATGTTTGCAAGAAGGAGGTTCCGCGTGGTGGAAAGAACAGAGCTACGTTCAACACGACCAATCTAATACGATACCTGAGAAACAAACACCAACAACAACACGGCGAGTACACTAGGGCTGTGCCCGAATATCCATTCGGGTTTCAATTTCGTTATTTGGAAATTCGTTTTCCCCCCCGTTTTTTTCAAATTGAATTTATTGAAATCTCCAATATCAACGTAAGAGCTTGTGCCTCTTCGGGGGTGCTAACACTTAACCATAAACGTTATCGTTTACTTTCTCACGTAACACGTAACTGTACCAGATATTTTCATACAACTACTGGTTAGTGTTCAATATAGGGCTGTCAAACGATTACAATTTTTAATCAGATTAATCACAGCTTAAAAATTAATTAATCATGATTAATCACCATTCGAACTATGTCCGAAATATGCCATGTATTTATGTATATTGTTGGGAATGGAAAGATAAATGAAAGAAGGCAGATATATCCATTTAACATACAGTATCTATGTTTATTATAAAAAATGTCTGCGTGTCAAAATGAAAGACAACCCACACACCTATCAATCATTAAACCGTGGGGTCTTAATTCATTACGTGTTGATTTCTATCAACGGGGGAGGACTTCAGGAAAGTCGACAGAGGGGGGGGGGGGGGCTAGTGGAGTACTTCGTGACCACAGAGTGTGAACGTTGTGATCAGCTGTTTTAGCGCAGTTCTCCAGTGAAGGGGGGGGGGGGGGGGGGGGGGGGGGGGGGAGTCTCCCTCCGCAGCCGGTTGGCGTAGTTTTGGCACAAGTCCGTTGTACAGACCGACGTTAACAGCAGCCTGTCTGTGCACACGGAGACCGACTCTGTCGTCCGGTGATCTAACCGCCTTCTGGAAAAGCTTCACAAGTACGTCGGTACGCAAATGCGCTTTGTGACACAAGTGACGGTACGCATTTCAGATTACGCACATAACCTGCGTACCAGTTATGTGCACCCCTGTACTACAGCAAAAGTATTCTCCGTCGGGACTTCCTGCAACAACACCACGCCGTTATCAAAGATGTTCTATTGAGAAGACGATCACTACGTGACAAAAGTTTTCAAAACCGTGGCTACTGAAATCAATCTTACTAACGGCTGTCTGTGCAATTTACTCCGCGCGAGTTGGCAGACTTTATTTTGCTTACTTTAACATCATTTTTCATGGTGGGGCTAAGCCATTTCTTGGTATGGGTGTAGCCTACCCCAGCCATACCCTGGCGCTGCCACTCCAGAGAGCCTCCTCGACGCTCGATCCTCGGTGTGCATTTAGAGAAATGAGACGTCCTTCAAAATGGCGCGCTGAAATTCATTTCCGGGTCACTACCGGAGGACCGAGGAGTCGAGGAGGGGAAATTTGAGTATTGAGAAGCCTAACACATAACACATAAGTAACAATCCCCAAGACGGCCAATTCTTCAAAAATACCCCACACGGCCATTTGGAAATCAGCAGAGATGTTTCTATAAAGGCTGCATGGATCGGGTGGCGCAGTGGTCTGTGCGTTTGATCATCAGATCAAGGGGGCGTTGGGGAACTCCAGGTCGAAACCCGCTCCCGTCCCACTGCGTCAGGCCATTGTGTCCTTGGGCAAGACATTAGACATTAGAAAATAATAACATGCTTTAACCACCAGGTGTCCCTTTCTATCAGCTGTGCACCGTTATGGTGTAAATACAGCCTATCTACCAATTGGATCAAATATAAAAGTCAGCCGAATTAGTGTTGATACTGCAAGGAGACGAATTGTGTGAAAATAAATGTAAGATGTTGTTTAATTGCTTATATATTTATGATCCACGTCACATCTTCAGTTTTGGCGGCAGTTCTCCTGTTTGTCTAGAAGTCTTCTCAGCAGGGCTCTATAAATAGAGAACTACGGCAGATATGTCATATGTAATGCAGCCGAACCGTGTATTACAATGCCGTTATGTGATGACTTTCAAAGAGAAAAGCAAGCACACTCGGAATAAAGTATTATTGTATTTTTAAAAAACGTTTTCAGATTTCACATCACATAAACACCAAATCCCAGCATGCATTGCGGCTAAACCATCCAATCATCGAGCTGAGGATCTTGCCTACGTCTGTTTCCGGTTTCGTTTATGACCGATGTATTTTGTTATACACACATTCCTTCACATTTACATTTTAATTTGCATTAAAGTATTTTGTGAGGCCTTCTAACATGTTTTTAAATATAACTACGGTTGTAGTTGAAGAGTTTGTAAATTAACATGAACCGAAGCTGTTGCCTGGCAACTCAATCGCACAACGTCACGTCCGTTAATTCCACATTCACACACACGGATTAACATCGATTTAAAACATTAATGTAGCCTTTGTTTCTGCTAAAAGAGGTGTCGACCAGCTGGGGCAACAAGAAAATCGGCGTAATCGAGTGTGACTATTACAAAATAAATCATTACGTCGGAGTAGCATTTGGTTGGTATTTCCGGTTATTTCTCCACTGGTTAACATGGGTTAACAATACCGTGTAACTGTCACGTTTGAAATCGTGACATCTTCACGTCTCCCAGCATGGTAAATCGTCACATGTTCACGTCTTGCCGTGATACCGGGTTGCCTCATGCACACTCGTTCCCTTTCCCCCCCTCATGAGCAGGCACCCAGCAGAACTGCAGATCAATACCACCTCTGTGAAGTCTTGACAGGCTGTGGTTACGTTCAATGAGAACTCTCTGAGTCCTGACTCCATCAAAGCTCTAGCTCTCCTCGTGTCTCTCTGAGTCGTGACTCCTATTGCTTCAGAAGTTTCCCCCAGCAGCAATATGGTATATTTGTTGTTGTATGTGCACTTTTAATAAATGAAGTTTAAGTATTTAATTAAAGCAGGTGGTGTGGGTCAGTTATCGTAAAGTGAACACTTGTTACTGTCGTGCTCGACAGATTTGTGAGTGAAACGCAAAGTCTGTAATTTACTGGAAATTTTTGAAAATCAACGTTTTGATTTAAGCGGGGACTCCCTGGTTTCCCCTCAGGACCCCGACCTGTCACTCAGCGTGTGGGGGGGGGGCAGTCCTCTCCTAAACGGTAATGTATGTGTTGTTGTGGAGGACAAATTGCTGCAGGAGGTGCACCATACCAAACTGCATTTCACAGCGACGTGTTTTCACCTGCAGCTCAACTATGCCAACAATGTCAAAACTCAGACAGAGACACAGTGTGGGGGGGAGAGTCGTTTTATAGAGGGGGAGTGAGGGGGGGGGGACTGGCTGTATAAAGGGGGGAGAGAGTTATCATGAACAATTTACACATACTGTACATGTAGATATTGCAGCCTACTATATTACTTTTAATTGCAAGCCACTGTACTGAATTTGTATTAATATATATATATATATATATATATATTATACTAGGGTTTGTATACTAGTAAGTATTCAAATGTATTATGTATATTTGATAATTTCAGAAACAGGTTTATCTCCAGTTGACACGTACGAGGAATTTGACTTGATGATTTATTTGTTTTTACATTAATAATGCTTATCTTTACTTTATTCTTAATTTGTAATAATTGACTACTGATTGAGTAGTTTTTTTTACATTTATCAAATACATTTCGTATTCACCGTTCATCAACTTTACCTTTCAAATACATCCTTAAAATGTTATATTGTTCTTATATTTGTCGGATATTTTATATATTTTTTGGACATTTTTACACAACATTTTCAGGACTTTTCTCCTGAATTGGGGAATTTATATCTGTTAGTACTTTCATTGTCTTGCAGATGGCTCATTCATTTGTGCCCGAAGGTTTGTTTCCTCTACTCCTTCAGGTGAAATGAAGAAGCGCCTTCATAACAAACAGCACAGCGCCCCGTGTGGCTGAACGCTGAATTACACGCATCACACTTACGAGCAACACCACCGAGCTTTTAATTAAGAAAGTAAAAACGATTGAACTACTTATACTATAAATACTGTTTAATGTCTTTATACACTTTACCCTCTGCAGAGATGTTATATTTCACATACAGTATATTTAGGGGAACATTGTCCTATTTTCCCAGACATGTATTCCTTTTTATCTGCATTTATTTTTCAGGTAGCATCTGTTTTTAGACGAATTATGTTTTTTTTAAAGAGACATTAAGCACCTCTTGTGGTTGCTTTCTAGCATTTGTACATCATTTTAATGTTAATGTCTGTACTTAAAGCAGCTGATGAGTTATGTTTTCCCTGCGTCTGCTCCCTCAGTGTTTTATTAGTCATGTTAGTGAACATTTCATGCTTTCATGCCTCCAGTTTATCTCTTAGTCTTTGCTAATTGCTCCATAACAGAAGCATAAACCCTCAACACTCATTAACAAAGGCTGAAAATGAAGTGTTGGCGCCACATCTGCTCCCGAGCCCTCAGCGTCTGTAAATATGTGCGAACGTCTCGGAGTTATTACAATACCATTTCCATTATCTTACATTACTGCAGAGGTACAAAAACGATCTTTAATCACAGAGTGGGGAAATTAAAAATTAGCACGAAGCTGCGGCGTTTCTATTTGTGGCAGCGGCGAGGTGTTTCATCGCAGTCACCTCAGACTTAAGGTGAAAATTGCACCCTGGGGGAAACAGCTATGGTGGTGATGGAGGGGGGGGGGGGGGGGGGAGTTCATCATCCCTTTGTCTTTGGATCGTCCCCAAAAACCACATCTGTACAACCAGAGCGGATCTGATTCTGCCTGTTGTTCATCTTTGCGTTGAGGTTTCATTTATTGATAAATGTTGATTTAAAAGGGACAATATTATTCTCAATTCAGGTGTATATCAGTATGTAGTGTGTCTGCTTTAAAGAGTCCTCTCCTGCTGATGTTCAGGTGTATATCAGTGTGTAGTGTCTCTGCTTTAAAGAGTCCTCTCCTGCTGATGTTCAGGTGTATATCAGTATGTAGTTGTCTCTACTTTAAGAGTCCTCTCCTGCTAATGTTCAGGTGTATATCAGTATGTAGTGTCTCTACTTTAAAGAGTCCTCTCCTGCTGATGTTCAGGTGTATATCAGTATGTAGTGTCTCTACTTTAAAGAGTTCTCTCCTGCTGATGTTCAGGTGTATATCAGTATGTAGTGTCTCTACTTTAAAGAGTCCTCTCCTGCTGATGTTCAGGTGTATATCAGTATGTAGTGTCTCTACTTTAAAGAGTCCTCTCCTGCTGATGTTCAGGTGTATATCAGTATGTAGTGTCTCTACTTTAAAGAGTCCTCTCCTGCTGATGTTCAGGTGTATATCAGTATGTAGTGTCTCTACTTTAAAGAGTCCTCTCCTGCTGATGTTCAGGTGTATATCAGTATGTAGTGTCTCTACTTTAAAGAGTCCTCTCCTGCTGATGTTCAGGTGTATATCAGTATGTAGTGTCTCTGCTTTAAAGAGTCCTCTCCTGCTGATGTTCAGGTGTATACCAGTATGTAGTGTCTCTACTTTAAAGAGTCCTCTCCTGCTGATGTTCAGGTGTATATCAGTATGTGTCTCTACTTTAAAGAGTCCTCTCCTGCTGATGTTCAGGTGTATATCAGTATGTAGTGTCTCTACTTTAAAGAGTCCTCTCCTGCTGATGTTCAGGTGTATATCAGTATGTAGTGTCTCTACTTTAAAGAGTCCTCTCCTGCTGATGTTCAGGTGTATATCAGTATGTAGTGTCTCTGCTTTAAAGAGTCCTCTCCTGCTGATGTTCAGGTGTATATCAGTATGTAGTGTCTCTACTTTAAAGAGTCTCCTGCTGATGTTCAGGTGTATATCAGTATGTAGTGTCTCTGCTTTAAAGAGTCCTCCTGCTGATGTTCAGGTGTATATCAGTATGTAGTGTCTCTGCTTTAAAGAGTCCTCTCCTGCTGATGTTCAGGTGTATATCAGTATGTAGTGTCTCTACTTTAAAGAGTCCTCTCCTGCTGATGTTCAGGTGTATATCAGTATGTAGTGTCTCTACTTTAAAGAGTCCTCTCCTGCTGATGTTCAGGTGTATATCAGTATGTAGTGTCTCTACTTTAAATAGTCCTTTCCTGCTGATGTTCAGGTGTATGTCAGTATGTAAAATGCAAAATGGCTTTGAGCTGGTTTAAAAACTATCTATCTGAAAGAACTCAGTGTGTCTCAGTAGAAGATTATACCTCAGCTGCTCTTACTATAAACAAAGGTGTTCCACAAGGCTCCATTTTGGCCCCTGTCTTATTCTCCATCTTTATAAATGAACTAGGAAATGGGATAAACCCAGCACGGTTTCATTTATACGCCGATGATACAGTTGTTTACACAGTGGCTTCCTCTTTAACTCAGGCCATAGAGCTTCTACAGGATGCTTTTAATACACTGCAACACTCCTGGCTAAGGCTAAGACTGGTCCTTAATGCAAAAAAGACCAAGTACATGACCTTCTCTCGCTCTCGAGCTAATACAGCTGTCCCTCCGATTCTTACACTGGAAGGGACATGCCTTGACAAAAGTAGCATCCTACAAATATCTGGGCATATGGATTGATGAAAAGATGGCCTTTGATGTTCATATTGGGAACCTACTGAGAAAACTTAGACCTAAACTGGGCTTTTTCTTTCGTTTAAGGAAATGTTTCCCGTCTGAAGCCAGGAAGAGAATTGTGCAGAGTTCCTTTCTGTCTGTATTAAACTATGGCGATGTGATCTATATGCATGCTTCTTCCTCCCTGCTTAAAAAGCTGGATTCTGCGTACCATACTGCTATACGTTTTGTAACGGGTGCAGGCTTCTCGCACCCACCACTGCACTCTGTATCAGTCCTTAGGATGGTCCTCTCTGTACAATTATCCTTGCTTTTATTTATTGGTTTAATTCCATAATCTCAGGCTTTTTGGTGTCCGTCAGGAACTGAATTTCAAAATAAAAATAACCGGAAACAGACGTAGGCCTGTAAGGGACATTTCGAGCATCATTGCGATTGTCAACATTTCTGAGTTTAGGATGGCCAAAGACACTACACTACCCATAATCCCCAGCTATCGTTTAGGACTACAGTCCCCGTAAGGTTACGCAGAGCGTCAAACAGCTGTGTGAAATGGAACGAAACCACGCCAGACTATCCAAAACTGGAATCGAACGCCCCTCCAGAACTACACATGCTGGCTATTGTGTTTCGCAAAATGTTCTATGGGACGTCTCTACTGACGTTTTCGTTTTCCCCACAATTAGAAGTTGCCATTATTAAACACATTGGTGTCAAATGTAAAACATATAATTAATAAATGGGTGAAAATCACTTGTGTCCATAATGTGCAGCATTAATATATACCCACATGACAGCTCATTGCTACTTTGTAATTCTACTCCACGACAGTTCAGAGGTTAACCTGGTATGTTTACTCCACTGCATTTATTTGAGTTACTTTGCAGATTCTGATTAATTATGTGAAATATAAACAACCCTTAAATCAGACTTTAGTTACACCTGAGTAAAATTCAGGGAAGGTGATTGTCAAGTGCCAACAACCAGGAGAGATATTTGATAGTTGGTGCTTGAGAAGACTAAACATGTATCTGCAATTGACATGAATGGAAACGAGTAATACAGTATATTCATTACTCGTTATTCTCTACTAATAGTTAATTAAAGACTGTATATTATGGCTATTTTGCACATCCCTTTCAAGATTTCCAGATTTCAAAGGTTTATTGACATATCATACACAACTACGGTGTAGTTATGCAATGAATGAAACACTTGGGTCACAGGTTCCTCAACAGCTGCATTACAAGACATCTATCAATATGTGTGTACCTCCACCATTAAACTGTCATATTCTGCACATTTCTTATTCTATCTACATAAGAGTATAATTAATGTGTATAATATCAGTTAAGTGCTTCAACATAGTTAACATTGCAGGAAAGCAATATATTAGACGTTAATTACTTTGTCAGGCTTAATATTTAATATTTAATGTTTAAATAAAGGTTAATCCGTTTTTCTGTTTTGCACCTCCTCCTATTAATATCTGTGTACATCCTGCACTAAACTGTTTTATTGCGATCACTTATAGTATCTTCTTGATTTTTTATATTCTATATTTCTATATTTATACTTTCCCCCTATGAAAGTATGTACTCTTAATATTTTTTTAATCAAATATAACACATACAAACAATAATTCAATAACGTGCTTTAACCACTAGGAGGTACACACAAGGTGCACACAGCCATAATAACTTTGTATTATTAGTGGATATGTACAACATCTGAAGATGTATAGTTTTATGCATGCTTTCACATCATTTTACAGCATATGCTATACTATTTCAGACTCAGTATTTACATTCTCACATTCAAAGAAAATCAGTAATATCTTTGAAAACTACAGTCCTTTTTCTATCAGCTGTGCACCGTTATGGTGTAAATATAACCTATCTATGAATTAGATCAAATGTAAAAGTCAGCCGAATTAGTGTAGATACTGCAAGGAGACGTATTGTGTGAAGAGAAATTGAAGATGGTGTTTAATTGTTGATATATTTATGATCCACGTCAAGTATTCAGTTTCGGCGCCATTTCTTCCAGTTTTTCCAAAGGTCTTCTCATCAGGGCTCTATAAATAAAGAACTACGGCAGATCTGTAATATTTAATGCAGCCGAACCGTGTATTACAATGCCGTTATGTGATGACTTTCAAAGAGAAAAGCAAGAGCACTCGGAATTAAGTATTATTTTATACTTTTAAAATGTTTTCCGGATTTCATATACTATAAACACCAATCCCAGCATGCATTGCGGCTAACACATCCAATCAGCGATCTTAAAACCATGGCTGCAGTCGGATAGTTTAAAAATCAGCTCCTAAATTCTAACCCTATCGTCTATTCCTTGACCTCTGAGTGAACCGTCACGGGGTTAAGGGATAGTGGATAGGAGAATTCAAAAGGACTTAGGAGAAGAGACTGCGGTACTTAGAGAATCCGAATGCACTTTCACTATCCGACGTGTTTATGATGCGCCAGCGGACGTCATTGTGTGCGTCTGCTTGCTGTGGGGGAACTATGGAAACTACAGTTTTCTATACAGCGGACTACAACATGGATGTTCAATAAGAACGAGGGACCTGCTGTGAACTCATCTAGAGACTCTGCACCGTGCTCTGATGCTGCTGCTTTGCTTTATGAACGGGGACACAGAGAAACATATTCTTCATGACCAAAGTTTGGAATTGAAATAAAAAAGGAAAGTGAAACTTATGCTCGTCCCCCTCTCCCTCCGGTCCACATTAATACAGATGATCCCAATCGTATGATTGTATGAACTAAAGATCTTAAAATCAATACAGATGTATTTATTATAAACGTTAGTCCTTAACATCTATCACTGTGTATATCACCATTCACATCTTTAAAAGTTGAACAAACCCCACACAGCTCAGTAAAGACTGAAATGTTGACTTTATTTGATAATTTCAGTAAAAACTAACGTTCATATTTCTCTTTTTGATTATAATACTGATGACGTTCAAACAAAGCACTTTGGCAACTTACCACATACGTTTTAAAATGCTTAATAAGCACCGTAACTTTCATGATATTAATTTCTCCGTCATAATCGGTTGTTTTCCTGCACGGCCCGACTGTTGAGTGATGGAAATGCTGCGGCTTGCAATGCATTGTGGGGGGCAGCATTTTCTCCTCTCCTTTCGGTTAGGGAAGGTCCAGTGGTTCCTAAGCTAAAGGAGGTTATAACGGAAGTTGAAAACCTCTTTCCTATCATTTTGGAGAATTGAACGGCACTTAACATGGCTGCCACTGGAGGACTTCCGGGTCCATTTCACTGGTTTAGGCAGGTTCATAAGATAAATGGGACTATTGGGAACGGCAACCTAGTTGTAGAACAGGCTTCTAATGTTCCCGTTCGCTCTGAGCTAGCACCCAGATGCTCACAACAAAATTCCACGTAAACTGGTTACGCTCTCTCTCTTTCTCGCTCGCTCTCACTCAAAATGCACTAGTGACACACACACACACACACACACACACACACCACACACCACACCACACACACACACACACACACACACACACCCACACACACACACACACACACACACACACACACACACACACACACACACACACACACACACACACACACACCCACACACCACACACACACACACAGGCTGTGCTCCTCCCTGGCGATAAGCGTTTGCGTACAAAAAATGAAAACACATTTGAAAAGTGGGGGGGGACGGGGGGACGACACAAACAGGATTTTGAAAAGTGGGGGGGACATGTCCCCCCTGTCCCCAGTGGAAAGTACACTCATGGACAATGTACGAGATAATAAAGTGAAAGTATTAGCAGAAAACATATTATATTTGAAGTGCATTAAGGGTTTTGGTTACCATTTAAAAATTGTAATGACAATAACATGTTTGAAAAATATAAAATGTTCTGCCTTGTTTTCTTCCTGGACAGGCTTTACCGCTTTGATTGAAATCATGCAATCAAGATAAGATTTGTGGGTTGATGTTTTTCTATTGGTGACAAGCGTATGAGAAATTCCATCATGTTCTTAGTTATTTTGGTTAGTCTGCTTCACACAATACCGAACATTTGTATTATTAAAAATGAGATAAGATAAACCAAGTTATTTTTATAAATAAAAAACTAAAAACGGGCCCCAAATATCTGAAAGAAAACAAACACATTGTACAAAAGGCGTGTGCTTCAGTTCCTTGAATCTGAAAGGCTTGTTGACTCTATGTGTGGTGCTGTGACTTCAGATGTTTTGGCTTTCGCAAAGAGACTACTTCTGCAGATAAATTCAGGCATTAGATAATTTGTGGGTGTTCAGAGAATAATTCTCCCTTACTCCTAAGATATTTAACTTTTCTGCCTGTTGACGTTTATTTACCATGACTCTGTTATTCTCAGTTTATGACCGGTCAGCTCTCGGTCACAGATCTAAGAGTCAGGCAGTGATTCAGTGTCTCCAGATGTTGGGGATATCTCCAGTGTTCCCAGATGTTTACGTTTACTCCCCAATATGTTTTATTAACTCTCTGTAAACTAGTTAAAAGGTCTATCGAGAGAGAGGCTGGGCAGAAGACAGAATTGATGTGGCAACCCACCCGTGCAGTCAGAACCTCTTGCTGCTGTGACTTGTGATATGAATTCTCCGGCCGATACTTGTAATAAACTGCCAGTGTTTGACATCAAAGCTCCAACTCTCCTCGTGTCTCTCTGAGTCCTGACTCTCCATTGCTGCAGAAGTTTCCCTTACAGTGGGCACCCTGTGGTAGCATCTGGTAAGAATCATTCACTGAACAGTACGTGCAGGTATAATTGCATTTGGGTTTTATTAATATTACATTACATTGCATTTAGCTGACGCTTTTATCCAAAGCGTCTTACAATAAGTACATTCAACCAGGAAGACACAAACCTTGAAGAAAAACAGAATCATAAAGGACAATCAGGTTTCATAGAGCCAAGCATTTCAAGTGCTACTCAACTGGCTTTAGATAAGCCAGCCCTTTATTAGTATATAAGTGCTTTGTTAGTAGTTCTTTGTTAATAGTTCTATCGCTCGAAGTGGAGTCGAAAGAGATGAGTTTTCAGTCTGCGCCGGAAGGTGTGTGAGCTATCTGCTGTCCTGATGTCAATGGGGGAGCTCATTCCACCATCTTGGAGCCAGGATCGCAAACCCACGTGTTTTTGCTGATGGGAACTTGGTCCCCCTCGCAGCGAGGGTGCAGCGAGCCGTTTGGCTGATTGCAGAGCGGAGTGCACGTGCTGGGCTGTACGGTTTAACCATGTCCTGGATGTAGGAAGGGCCAGATCCATTCGCAGCATGGTACGCAAGTACCAGTAATAGTATATGTGTGTGTCCACTGTGTGCATCTACAGTGCTAAAGCATGTGTCCATACTGCATACATTAGTATCTGGCTCTAATATCACTCAATGTACAACGAGGTTCGAGCCACATGATCTGAATCAGACATTTAACAGATAAGGTGGTAGTACAATGTTTTACACTAAATATAAGTACACAGAAAGTAAGTACAGTTGAATTGCAAAGCATTCACCATGTTCCTAGAAAGATTTTTTTTTTTAAAGGCACTGCGCTATTTACACAAAAGCAGCAAATACACTCAATTGCTGAAACAAGGATGTTGTTTTTCATGTTTGTATCCGCTCCATTGGTTCTGTCCATGAGGACGTCTTTATTGATCTGGAAGAACACCAACATAAGTTATGATCATTGGGTCATTTCTGCTCATGGTACGGTCTATTATTTTTGAATAAAACAATGTATGTTAATGCCAATTCATTTGTGTGTGAACATATTTACATTTGCCATTTCATAATTATGATATTTTAAGTAATGTATCATTAAAGCAAGACATTACTGGAAAACAACATGCTGTATAACAATGCACACAACGTGTAAAAGCTTTATTTGGTGGATTTTCTCATTGCTGAAACTGGCAAGCAGCACAGCACATATAAAAGCTTTTAGTATATTTATGTGTGTATGTATAAAAGTGTTTTGTACTTGACATTACCTGCAGCCACATTTGAGTAAAGGCTCTCTTCTGGTTCATTACTGGCACCTGTTAGAAGGATTAAAATAATATATCAAAGGACAATTCCTCTGCTTTATTTACACTGCTGGCCACTGCAGTAGTTTGTATTACTCCATGTTAAACACAGAGGAAATACTGTACCCTTTCCAGCTTCTACAGGCCCTCCTATTGTTTCATAGAGACAACGATCACCTGCAGAGAAGTGAAAATCAAGCCACATTTAATCACAATTAAGGCCAAAAGTTAAAATAAATCCTATTATTAAACCGGACAATGGCTGACCATGGAGGAGAGTAGAATATTGTGGCATGTTTTGAATTCCATCCTGGTTGATCATGTGGTCTGTAGCAGGGCCCTGATTGGTCCTCTGAGATCTGGGCAAAACACATGAAGATAATGAAGTGGATTTATGAAAGGAACATATCACTGCTGTCATGTTCATAATGAAATAGAGTGTTTGTACCAACCTGATACAGCATGAATCTGTTAAAAAAAGAAGACATTTGCTGCTATGTTATTATGTTTTGCAAAGTGTTCTACTGTTAAAACAGTACATGTGATTACATTAGAGTCAATCTGATATCAGAAGAAAATTATCTCACCTTTTGACTTTCTGTATAAACACAGGAACAGCAGCAGGAGAATAATCAGTACAACTCCACCAAGCAGCCCACGATCAGAAGAATGGGAAATTGAGAGGCTTTTCCAGGCCCGGACGCTGCTACTATAAGTAATCTTTATTAATATTTATTGTATATTAAACGTTCCTGTTATAGATTAACTGTATACAACATCTCTCTTAAACAAACAGTTTAATTCAGATGAAACTTTCTTTATCTCAGACTGTAACACAGCTTACAAAAAAGGAAAGGTTTTAAAATCATACTTACATTTGACTGAGAACCAGCTCTCTGGTGACGTCCTACCATCTGCTGGATCTCTCCGTTTACATTTATAAAAGCCTTCGTCTGACTTTGACACTGCAGAGATGGTCAGCTCCTTCCTGGTATCGCTCTGGATGAGTTTGTCATCTTTATAGAAATCCACATTATAAAGAACCGTTCCTGTCTTGAACTTGCAGCTAAGAGTGACCGAACGCCCCTCAGCCACAGGACGGACAGGACTCACCAGGATCATTTCATCTGAAAAGAAATCAAAGAATATAAAGGCTTTGACAGAGTCATCAGCTTTTGCAGATTTAATATGTTTATGCACAACTGGCCTGGTCTGGCAGAAGCTGAATGTCAGGTAGATGTATGAAGACATTTAAACACAGAATATTATCTTTGATCTTTGAGAGAAGTAACCCTGGAAATCACTTCGCAAATTAGCCTTTTTTATGAAGTTTTACTAATTTGAAGAGACGTTTGGCTAATGCTTGTTGTCACCTTCACATTTCAAAACAACATAATACTTCAGAAACAAACATTTTAAATAATTAAAACTCACCATATTTAGTGATGTTGACTGCATTACTGAACTGTCCTGTTTCAGACTCACACCAGAACACTCCACTGACCCAACTGCTGGTTATTGTGCATGTGGATCCAGTCATTTTCCCCCAGGAAGAACAGGGATAAAGGTATGATTTCATAAACCTCCTCACTCTCCACTCAGTGGAGATTCCCTCACAGCTCAGTGACACAGACGTTTCGCTGAAGTGCTGCACACTGTCAGGACTCACTGTGAGAGACGCTGCTGAATTAAAATCTGAAACACACAAAGAGTGGACATTTAAACCATGCAGACTGAAAAAGACAATGATTAAAACTGCCACTTAATTTACCCTGAAAAAACAAACGGGAACAAACTAAAGTAGGAGGAAAACTAAAGTGAAAGTACCAGTGCCTCAATCTCACACCACAAATGTGTTTAATTATATGTTTGTGGTGACACCATGTGGGACCATAATTCACCTTGCTTATTGTGCTGCCACACGGACCCTTTAGTGGGGAACACCTGTAGCTTTAGCTGCCATTCCTGCTAGCTCATCAGGCAGAGCAGTGCATGTGTTAACCTCTCTGATATTAATGGATAATAAAGATTGGAACTCCATTCTTAATACACCGCCTCTGACTCTCTTTTCACGGCACTACAATGTATTGTTTATGTCTAAAACTATTTAACCAGCAGATAAATATCTTAAAACATATTCCAAACTAAAAAAATAAAGAAAACACTTACCACTTATATCTAATGTATTGTAGAAGCCTTATATTATTAGGTTTTGGGTTTACAAAGTCTAAGGTTTGAACCATGGCGAACAACAACTCATGTGTCAGGATGAAAAGAGATTATTTTGTGTTCAAATTCAGTCAAGTCCAGAAGATGAATCAGTCAATCATCATTCTGTTTTAGAGAAAGGTTTTGAAACTGAACTACGACCTGATGCTGGTGTAAAAAGATAAGTGACTTTGTTCCATATAGCAATAATGGAAAAGTCAAAACAAACCTCAAGACCAGGCAAACGTTGACAAAGACATGTGTTGGCCTTCTGGTGTTACACACTACAGAAAGAAAGAAAAAGGAAGAGCATACTGACCTCCAGACCAGACAAACTTAGGTTCACTCGGCCAACTGTAATACACTCGATCCTCTCTTCCTGCTTTACACACATATCCTGCTGTGTGTGTTTGTCCATCAATGATGAAGAGATGCTGTTCAGTCCCATTCTCGCTGCCAGGTAGCAGCTCATAGTCGTAGGAGTAGGAGATGTAGAAGTTGTGTGACGGTTTGGGAACAGCCTTATACCAGTAGAAGCTCCAGCCAGCAGAAGGAGGATCAACGCTGCAGTCCAGAGTTACTGCGGCTCCAGGACTCGGCCACGATGGAGACACAGAGAGGACAGCCTTAGGTCTGTCTGTTGGAAAACAACATTTCACAGAATGATAACATTATGATGTATAATTGGTGGGTTACATGCACTCCTTGGATCCTACATATTTTCTGCATACAGTATGTAAAAACAAATGTAAGTGTGAACTGTACTTAACTATAATAACCAAAATACTATTTGTATATACAGCAAAAAAAAGATTAACTGATAATAAATGACTTACTCTCAGAAACTGTCAATGTGAAAACAATCCATTTGTCACAGGTATTAAAGTATAACAAGGTTTGTTGGTGAAGTATTATCTTTATGTAAATGCTTTGATGTAAGAAACTGATCGCTGTCTTCTTATTCTTATTTTAATACTCATTATTTTGTGATAACGAAAAGCACAGGATGGTACAGTATACTTCACCTGCCTATACAGCGTCAGTGGAGCTGTTCAAACGTTTAAAACATTACAATAATTGACAGATTATATATTAGAACTTGTCCAAACTGCGTGTTCACATCAACATGGCTCATAAATAAATGTTTGTATTGACCTTGGTCATGGTGGTATTACTTTGATCACTTACCTGATACATTTAGATAGATTTTATTGCTTTCTTTTACAAGATACAAAAAGTAAAATGTGTTTTCTTTTTGTCGAAAACCGTATTATACATTGACCAAACGCATGTTGTTTGGAGTTACATCGGTAGATTTGTCTAGAATGAGTAGAAAAAAGTATGAAAATTGTATAATTACCTTGAGCTTGTCCACGGTAAAGTAAATTCAGAACTGAAATAAGTATGAAACTAAATCAGACATTATCAAACTGACAGAAATATATATTAACTCAGGCATTTAAAAAGTGTTTGCAATGGTAATTAAAACTGGAAAAGTACTCGCATAAAAAAACCCGTAGACAGAGCAAAGTGTGTCCCATCTTCACATCCAACACTGATAATCTGTCTCTTACACATACGTCCACTAACACTTGAAGACAATTGAGGGAGACTGACAGAGCACTGTGGGAGGAAATCGGATCTGATGTCAACATGAGCACATTGGTTATTCACACATTTCCTAAGAAAAACTAGTCCCTCTTTCCTTCCTGTTTTATATTGGCAAGACTAATTCATGCTCATGCCATGCAGATACATTTGAACTTCACTCTCTACCAAGATCCCACTTTAAAAAGGCAGAGTAAATAGTCATTTTTGCTCAACTTATAATCAAGTAAAAATGGATGGCAGTTATATACTTGTGTTTCACAGGCAGATATATTTAACACCAACAGTTAGATGGTTTATCGAGACAACTGCAGAATGATTTAACCTCTTTTCATTCTTTACCTGACCTTTATTGCAATTGTAATTCTGATAATTTATCATCTAAAAACAGAAGACAAAAGTCAGGTTTTGTTGGTAAAATAGCCATCCTGTAAACCTCTAATATTAGATGTTTCTTCTGCTTCATCACTAGTAACAAGGCCGATGATTCAAAGTGACATATTGTTGGTCACATCTCAGCTCTTGCGCCTCTAAATTATTCCTGTCACCTAAAAGCATGACTGTACTGGATCACAAAACAAAAGGGAGGATGATGAAACAAAACAAACACCTTGTGTAAAGAAAAATCATGTAGAAGCAATTAAAGTGAAGTTTATTGATGCAAAACAAAGCTTACTTTTTTAAATAAACATAGATCAAAGCCTGACGATGCATTTATTTCACATTTTCCGCTGTTGCATGAACTGTACAAAATACTCGCTGATAAATGGAGAGCAAAGCTGCAATTAAGGTTTAATAAACAAAGGTTTCGTTTTGGTTTGTTGTTTCCATTCGTCTTGTCCTTACAGAAGGCATTGTTTGATCTGAAAGAAAACCAGAGAAGAAAAAAGGTTTAATCCGTTAGAGAATTGACATATTACTCCCATTTACAATATATTTAACAATATATCAAATATATAAAGTGATTAATTAATACTTACATGATATTACGCTGCAATTTTACCAAGAGCTGTTCCTGGTTTGAGTTCAGAATAAACAGTTTCATCCGCTGCTGCAGGACTTGACTTTCCTATGAATTAAGAGATTATTATTATTATTTTTTACAGTATTCCCACCCAGTTAAAAATGAAAATTTACTGATATACTGTCACGATTCTCATGTTATGTCACGTTTGTAGTTTTGTCTGTGTTGGTGTTTTTCTTGTCTTTGGGTTTCCTGTTTTATTGTGTAAAGTGTTCACCCCCGTTTCCTGCCTGTCTGCTTTCTGTCTGTTTCCCTCCCTGATTACCCGATTGTGTTCACCTGTTGTCCTTGTGTTTCTCCTCCCCTGCCCAGCTGTGTCTTGTTCTGTGATTACCCTTCTGTGTATTTAGTCTAGTCTTCCCCTGTGCTCCATGTCGGTTCATTGTTTCCCCTCCATGTCATTCCACGGTCTGTGTTCCTTGTGCTGCTCGTTGGTGTTGGATATTTTGGATTCTGCCTTGTTTTGCCACAGCTTTAATTTATTTAATAAAGCTCGCTTTTCGTTATTCTGCATTTGAGTCCTACCTGCTTCACCCATTTGTAACATATACATTTTACTCCCAAGAGGGTTAAGTGATAGTTTGATAGAAGGAATTGCTCATGATGATTCACAACAGTTGTATGAAATGTAATAAGCCCTGATGTTTTTTCATGAATGCATAGAATTGACAGAAAATAAACTTAACAAACATTGACAACGTTTTGTGTAGGGTTTGAACATTGCTGACTTTGGCGACACCATGTGGCATATTTACAAATGACACCCTAGCAGGCACAATAACAAAAACTTAAAGCAAGTAGTATTTCTTCATACCTGCAGCTGATGTCATCTGCACATGTGAATAAACACAATCCTCCGGTTCATTTCTCTTCCCTGTTAGACAGATCAGGAGAAAGCATGAAAAGGCAAAACTTAGTGCATGTTTTTGTTACAAAATAAATTCAAACACTCACCCTTCTTAGAAATGTTTTTGAGCTCGACCACAGAATATGTCACATCCCTGGATTCATCTGAAATATACAATTTATTTTATATTTCATTTCATTTCAAACCTTTATTTAGACAGATAGGTCCCTTGAGATCATGGATCTCTTTTACAAGGGAGACCTGCATCAATTTAGTTCCACATGAAACATAAAAACAACATAAAAACAAACAATAGAGGACATCATATTTACATATTCACCAACACTTACAAACACCCATAGTGTCAGAAAGCATCTCGTGCAGACGTGCCTTAAAAACATTCAGAGAAATAAAATTGCTCAATTTTAATTTGGACTGTAGGCTGTTCCAAGCAAGTGGAGCTGCGCACATAAAAGCCGTCTTACCTAAGACAGTCCTCGCTCTTGGCACATCTAACAAGACCACATCCTGCGATCTCAGACAATAGCTGCCCGCAACTTTCTGCTTTACCAGAGAACAGATGTAATACGGGAGTTTGCCCAACATAGCTTTATAAATAAAAGTGTACCAGTGACTGAGCCTCCGTACAGAGAGTGATGGTAAACCTGCCTTGGTATACAGTGTACAGTGATGTGTAAGCGCTTTACAATTTATGACAAATCTCAGAGCACTGTGATACGCAGCATCCAATTTGCTCAGGTAATTGGCAGGTGCATCCATAGACCAGATCCCCATAGTCCAGCACAGGTCAAAGGTCACAGCCTTTTCCTGGCCTCAAGCGAGAAACAGGACTTGTTTCTGAAAAAGAACCCTAGCCTAACCCTCAGTTTTTTTAGCAGATTAATGACCTGAAGTTTAAAAGAGAGACAATCATCAAGCCAGATACCAAGGTATTTGTAACAGGCAACAACTTCAAGTTTTGTTCCTTGCGTAGTTACAATATCTACAACAGGCTCTGGTGTCTTTTTTGCTTTAGAAAAGAGCATTACCTAGGTTTTATCCACATTTAAAGGAAGCTTTAATTCAGAGAGCTGAGTCTGAATAGTGTTAAAAACAGCCTGTAATTTAACAACAGCCTCTTTAATGGAGGGACCTCCACAATACATCACAGTATCATCCGCATACAAATGTAAAGTAGCTTCATCCACATTATCACCTACACTGTTAATATATATGGAGAATAAAAGTGGTCCTAAAACAGAACCTTGTGGTACACCATTAGAAATGTTTAACCACTCAGAAGACAGTCCATCACAATGAACACATTGGGACCTTTCAGAGAGGGAGTTTACAAACCACCCCACTGCAAGGCTGGATATGCCAATACTGAGTAGCCTCTGCTTTAAAATGCGATGATCAACGGTGTCAAATGCTTTGGAAAGGTCAATAAACAGAGCTGCACAACTCTGCTTATTATCTAAAATACTAGTAATGTCATTCACCACTTTCATCGTGGCGGTGATGGTGCTGTGTTTCTTTCTGAATCCTGACTGATGTTTAGACAGGATATCATTTATACATAAAAACTCCTTTACTTGTTCACTCACAAGGCGTTCGAGCACCTTAGCCAGAACTGACAGTTTAGAGATTGGCCTATAGTTATTTAAAATAGTTGCCTCCCCTCCTTTCAGTAAAGGCAAGACATAAGCAGACTTCCATACTTTTGGAATTGTATTTGTATTTGTAAATTTGTATTTACAAATACAATTCCAAAAGAATATTTAAATATTTAAAAGAGTGAACCTTGAATTGTCATATTCCAGTATTTATATTTACTACTCTGTACCATTTGCAGGTTCTTCAGGGCCTTTGATTGATTCATAGAGACAGACATTAGCTGAAGATAAATCTATATCAAACCAAATATATATTGAAATCCCTCTCTATGAACTCCAATGAGAAATGGAAATGCTACTCGGTTAATAACGTTAACAATACATTCAAAACGTATTAAGGATTCAGGCTGACCCTGAAGAACAGAAGCATTTTCTCTTTGGTTAGTTTCGTCCTGGTTGATCATGTGGTCTGTAGCAGGGCCCTGATTGGTGCTCTGAGATCTGGGCAAAACACATGAAGATAATGAAGTGGATTTATGAAAGGAACATATCACTGCTGTCATGTTCATAATGAAATAGAGTGTTGTACCAACCTGATACAGCATGAATCTGTTAAAAAAAGACGACATTTGCTGCTATGTTATTATGTTTTGCAAAGTGTTCTACTGTTAAAACAGTACGTGTGATTACATTAGAGTCAATCTGATATCAGAAGAAAATTATCTCACCTTTTGACTTTCTGTATAAATACAGGAACAGCAGCAGGAGAATAATCAGTACAACTCCACCAAGCAGCCCAACGATCAGAAGAATGGGAAATTGAGAGGCTTTTCCAGGCCCGGACGCTGCTACTATAAGTAATCTTTATTAATATTTATTGTATATTAAACGTTCCTGTTATAGATTAACTGTATACAACATCTCTCTTAAACAAACAGTTTAATTCAGATGAAACTTTCTTTATCTCAGACTGTAACACAGCTTACAAAAAAGGAAAGGTTTTAAAATCATACTTACATTTGACTGAGAACCAGCTCTCTGGTGACGTCCTACCATGTGCTGGATCTCTCCGTTTACATTTATAAAAGCCTTCGTCTGACTTTGACACTGCAGAGATGGTCAGCTCCTTCCTGGTATCGCTCTGGATGAGTTTGTCATCTTTATAGAAATCCACATTATAAAGAACCGTTCCTGTCTTGAACTTGCAGCTAAGAGTGACCGAACGCCCCTCAGCCACAGGACGGACAGGACTCACCAGGATCCTTTCATCATCTGAAAAGAAATCAAAGAATATAAAGGCTTTGACAGAGTCATCAGCTTTTGCAGATTTAATATGTTTATGCACAACTGGCCTGGTCTGGCAGAAGCTGAATGTCAGGTAGATGTATGAAGACATTTAAACACAGAATATTATCTTTGATCTTTGAGAGAAGTAACCCTGGAAATCACTTCGCAAATTAGCCTTTTTTATGAAGTTTTACTAATTTGAAGAGACGTTTGGCTAATGCTTGTTGTCACCTTCACATTTCAAACAACATAATACTTCAGAAACAAACATTATAATACTTCAGAAACAAACATTTTAAATAATTAAAACTCACCATATTTAGTGATGTTGACTGCATTACTGAACTGTCCTGTTTCAGACTCACACCAGAACACTCCACTGACCCAAATGCCGGTTATTGTGCATGTGGATCTAGTCATTTTCCCCCAGGAAGAACAGGGATAAAGGTATGATTTCGTAAACCTCCTCACTCTCCACTCAGTGGAGATTCCCTCACAGCTCAGTGACACAGACGTTTCGCTGAAGTGCTGCACACTGTCAGGACTCACTGTGAGAGACGCTGCTGAATTAAAATCTGAAACACACAAAGAGTGGACATTTAAACCATGCAGACTGAAAAAGACAATGATTAAAACTGCCACTTAATTTACCCTGAAAAAACAAACGGGAACAAACTAAAGTAGGAGGAAAACTAAAGTGAAAGTACCAGTGCCTCAATCTCACACCACAAATGTGTTTAATTATATGTTGTGGTGACACCAGGTGGGACCATAATTCACCTTGCTTATTGTGTTGCCACACGGACCCTTTAGTGGGGAACACCTGTAGCTTTAGCTGCCATTCCTGCTAGCTCATCAGGCAGAGCAGTGCATGTGTTAACCTCTCTGATATTAATGGATAATAAAGATTGGAACTCCATTCTTAATACACCGCCTCCGACTCTCTTTTCACGGCACTACAATGTATTTGTTCCATTTAGCAATAATGGAAAAGTCAAAACAAACCTCAAGACCAGGCAAACTTTGACAAAGACATTTGTTGGCCTACTGGTGGTACAAACTACAGAAAGAAAGAAAAAGGAAGAGCATACTGACCTCCAGACCAGACAAACTTAGGTTCACTCGGCCCACTGTAATACACTGGATCTCCTCTTCCTGCTTTACACACATATCCTGCTGTGTGTGTTTGTCCATCAATGATGAAGAGATGCTGTTCAGTCCCATTCTCGCTGCCAGGTAGCAGCTCATAGTCGTAGGAGTTGTAGAAGTCGTAGGAGTTGTAGAGGTTGTGTGACGGTTTGGGAACAGCCTTATACCAGTAGAAGCTCCAGCCAGCAGAAGGAGGATCAACGCTGCAGTCCAGAGTTACTGCGGCTCCAGGACTCGGCCACGATGGAGACACAGAGAGGACAGCCTTAGGTCTGGCTGTTGGAAAACAACATTTCACAGAATGATAACATTATGATGTATAATTGGTGGGTTACATGCACTCCTTGGATCCTACATATTTTCTGCATACAGTATGTAAAAACAAATGTAAGTGTGAACTGTACTTAACTATAATAACCAAAATACTATTTGTATATACAGCAAAAAAAGGATTAACTGATAATAAATGACTTACTCTCAGAAACTGTCAATGTGAAAACAATCCATTTGTCACAGGTATTAAAGTATAACAAGGTTTGTTGGTGAAGTATTATCTTTATGTAAATGCTTTGATGTAAGAAACTGATCGCTGTCTTCTTATTCTTATTTTAATACTCATTATTTTGTGATAACGAAAAGCACAGGATGGTACAGTATACTTCACCTGCCTATACAGCGTCAGTGGAGCTGTTCAAACGTTTAAAACATTACAATAATTGACAGATTATATATTAGAACTTGTCCAAACTGCGTGTTCACATCAACATGGCTCATAAATAAATGTTTGTATTGACCTTGGTCATGGTGGTATTACTTTGATCACTTACCTGATACATTTAGATAGATTTTATTGCTTTCTTTTACAAGATACAAAAAGTAAAATGTGTTTTCTTTTTGTCGAAAACCGTATTATACATTGACCAAACGCATGTTGTTTGGAGTTACATCGGTAGATTTGTCTAGAATGAGTAGAAAAAAGTATGAAAATTGTATAATTACCTTGAGCTTGTCCACGGTAAAGTAAATTCAGAACTGAAATAAGTATGAAACTAAATCAGACATTATCAAACTGACAGAAATATATATTAACTCAGGCATTTAAAAAGTGTTTGCAATGGTAATTAAAACTGGAAAAGTACTCACATAAAAAAACCCGTAGACAGAGCAAAGTGTGTCCCATCTTCACATCCAACACTGATAATCTGTCTCTTACACATACGTCCACTTTAACACTTGAAGACAATTGAGGGAGACTGACAGAGCACTGTGGGAGGAAATCGGATCTGATGTCAACATGAGCACATTGGTTATTTACACATTTCCTAAGAAAAACTAGTCCCTCTTTCCTTCCTGTTTTATATTGGCAAGACTAATTCATGCTCATGCCATGCAGATACATTTGAACTTCACTCTCTACCAAGATCCCACTTTAAAAAGGCAGAGTAAATAGTCATTTTTGCTCAACTTATAATCAAGTAAAAATGGATGGCAGTTATATACTTGTGTTTCACAGGCAGATATATTTAACACCAACAGTTAGATGGTTTATCGAGACAACTGCAGAATGATTTAACCTCTTTTCATTCTTTACCTGACCTTTATTGCAATTGTAATTCTGATAATTTATCATCTAAAAACAGAAGACAAAAGTCAGGTTTTGTTGGTAAAATAGCCATCCTGTAAACCTCTAATATTAGATGTTTCTTCTGCTTCATCACTAGTAACAAGGCCGATGATTCAAAGTGACATATTGTTGGTCACATCTCAGCTCTTGCGCCTCTAAATTATTCCTGTCACCTAAAAGCATGACTGTACTGGATCACAAAACAAAAGGGAGGATGATGAAACAAAACAAACACCTTGTGTAAAGAAAAATCATGTAGAAGCAATTAAAGTGAAGTTTATTGATGCAAAACAAAGCTTACTTTTTTAAATAAACATAGATCAAAGCCTGACGATGCATTTATTTCACATTTTCCGCTGTTGCATGAACTGTACAAAATACTCGCTGATAAATGGAGAGCAAAGCTGCAATTAAGGTTTAATAAACAAAGGTTTCGTTTTGGTTTGTTGTTTCCATTCGTCTTGTCCTTACAGAAGGCATTGTTTGATCTGAAAGAAAACCAGAGAAGAAAAAAGGTTTAATCCGTTAGAGAATTGACATATTACTCCCATTTACAATATATTTAACAATATATCAAATATATAAAGTGATTAATTAATACTTACATGATATTACGCTGCAATTTTACCAAGAGCTGTTCCTGGTTTGAGTTCAGAATAAACAGTTTCATCCGCTGCTGCAGGACTTGACTTTCCTATGAATTAAGAGATTATTATTATTATTTTTTACAGTATTCCCACCCAGTTAAAAATGAAAATGTACTGATATACTGTCACGATTCTCATGTTATGTCACGTTTGTAGTTTTGTCTGTGTTGGTGTTTTTCTTGTCTTTGGGTTTCCTGTTTTATTGTGTAAAGTGTTCACCCCCGTTTCCTGCTTGTCTGCTTTCTGTCTGTTTCCCTCCCTGATTACCCGATTGTGTTCACCTGTTGTCCTTGTGTTTCTCCTCCCCTGCCCAGCTGTGTCTTGTTCTGTGATTACCCTTCTGTGTATTTAGTCTAGTCTTCCCCTGTGCTCCATGTCGGTTCATTGTTTCCCCTCCATGTCATTCCACGGTCTGTGTTCCTTGTGCTGCTCGTTGGTGTTGGATATTTTGGATTCTGCCTTGTTTTGCCACAGCTTTAATTTATTTAATAAAGCTCGCTTTTCGTTATTCTGCATTTGAGTCCTACCTGCTTCACCCATTCGTAACATATACATTTTACTCCCAAGAGGGTTAAGTGATAGTTTGATAGAAGGAATTGCTCATGATGATTCACAACAGTTGTATGAAATGTAATAAGCCCTGATGTTTTTTCATGAATGCATAGAATTGACAGAAAATAAACTTAACAAACATTGACAACGTTTTGTGTAGGGTTTGAACATTGCTGACTTTGGCGACACCATGTGGCATATTTACAAATGACACCCTAGCAGGCACAATAACAAAAACTTAAAGCAAGTAGTATTTCTTCATACCTGCAGCTGATGTCATCTGCACATGTGAATAAACACAATCCTCCGGTTCATTTCTCTTCCCTGTTAGACAGATCAGGAGAAAGCATGAAAAGGCAAAACTTAGTGCATGTTTTTGTTACAAAATAAATTCAAACACTCACCCTTCTTAGAAATGTTTTTGAGCTCGACCACAGAATATAGTCACATCCCTGGATTCATCTGAAATATACAATTTATTTTATATTTCATTTCATTTCAAACCTTTATTTAGACAGATAGGTCCCTTGAGATCATGGATCTCTTTTACAAGGGAGACCTGCATCAATTTAGTTCCACATGAAACATAAAAACAACATAAAAACAAACAATAGAGGACATCATATTTACATATTCACCAACACTTACAAACACCCATAGTGTCAGAAAGCATCTCGTGCAGACGTGCCTTAAAAACATTCAGAGAAATAAAATTGCTCAATTTTAATTTGGACTGTAGGCTGTTCCAAGCAAGTGGAGCTGCGCACATAAAAGCCGTCTTACCTCAGACAGTCCTCGCTCTTGGCACATCTAACAAGACCACATCCTGCGATCTCAGACAATAGCTGCCCGCAACTTTCTGCTTTACCAGAGAACAGATGTAATACGGGAGTTTGCCCAACATAGCTTTATAAATAAAAGTGTACCAGTGACTGAGCCTCCGTACAGAGAGTGATGGTAAACCTGCCTTGGTATACAGTGTACAGTGATGTGTAAGCGCTTTACAATTTATGACAAATCTCAGAGCACTGTGATACGCAGCATCCAATTTGCTCAGGTAATTGGCAGGTGCATCCATAGACCAGATCCCCATAGTCCAGCACAGGTCAAAGGTCACAGCCTTTTCCTGGCCTCAAGCGAGAAACAGGACTTGTTTCTGAAAAAGAACCCTAGCCTAACCCTCAGTTTTTTAAGCAGATTAATGACCTGAAGTTTAAAAGAGAGACAATCATCAAGCCAGATACCAAGGTATTTGTAACAGGCAACAACTTCAAGTTTTGTTCCTTGCGTAGTTACAATATCTAAAACAGGCTCTGGTGTCTTTTTAGCTTTTGAAAAGAGCATTACCTTGGTTTTATCCACATTTAAAGGAAGCTTTAATTCAGAGAGCTGAGTCTGAATAGTGTTAAAAACAGCCTGTAATTTAACAACAGCCTCTTTAATGGAGGGACCTCCACAATACATCACGGTATCATCCGCATACAAATGTAAAGTAGCTTCATCCACATTATCACCTACGCTGTTAATATATATGGAGAATACAAGTGGTCCTAAAACAGAACCTTGTGGTACACCATTAGAAATGTTTAACCACTCAGAAGACAGTCCATCACAATGAACACATTGGGACCTTTCAGAGAGGGAGTTTACAAACCACCCCACTGCAAGGCTGGATATGCCAATACTGAGTAGCCTCTGCTTTAAAATGCGATGATCAACGGTGTCAAATGCTTTGGAAAGGTCAATAAACAGAGCTGCACAACTCTGCTTATTATCTAAAATACTAGTAATGTCATTCACCACTTTCATTGTGGCAGTGATGGTGCTGTGTTTCTTTCTGAATCCTGACTGATGTTTAGACAGGATATCATTTATACATAAAAACTCCTTTACTTGTTCACTCACAAGGCGTTCGAGCACCTTAGCCAGAACTGACAGTTTAGAGATTGGCCTATAGTTATTTAAAATAGTTGCCTCCCCTCCTTTCAGTAAAGGCAAGACATAAGCAGACTTCCATACTTTTGGAATTGTATTTGTATTTGTAAATTTGTATTTACAAATACAATTCCAAAAGAATATTTAAATATTTAAAAGAGTGAACCTTGAATTGTCATATTCCAGTATTTATATTTACTACTCTGTACCATTTGCAGGTTCTTCAGGGCCTTTGATTGATTCATAGAGACAGACATTAGCTGAAGATAAATCTATATCAAACCAAATATATATTGAAATCCCTCTCTATGAACTCCAATGAGAAATGGAAATGCTACTCGGTTAATAACGTTAACAATACATTCAAAACGTATTAAGGATTCAGGCTGACCCTGAAGAACAGAAGCATTTTCTCTTTGGTTAGTTTCGTCCTGGTTGATCATGTGGTCTGTAGCAGGGCCCTGATTGGTGCTCTGAGATCTGGGCAAAACACATGAAGATAATGAAGTGGATTTATGAAAGGAACATATCACTGCTGTCATGTTCATAATGAAATAGAGTGTTGTACCAACCTGATACAGCATGAATCTGTTAAAAAAAGACGACATTTGCTGCTATGTTATTATGTTTTGCAAAGTGTTCTACTGTTAAAACAGTACGTGTGATTACATTAGAGTCAATCTGATATCAGAAGAAAATTATCTCACCTTTTGACTTTCTGTATAAATACAGGAACAGCAGCAGGAGAATAATCAGTACAACTCCACCAAGCAGCCCAACGATCAGAAGAATGGGAAATTGAGAGGCTTTTCCAGGCCCGGACGCTGCTACTATAAGTAATCTTTATTAATATTTATTGTATATTAAACGTTCCTGTTATAGATTAACTGTATACAACATCTCTCTTAAACAAACAGTTTAATTCAGATGAAACTTTCTTTATCTCAGACTGTAACACAGCTTACAAAAAAGGAAAGGTTTTAAAATCATACTTACATTTGACTGAGAACCAGCTCTCTGGTGACGTCCTACCATGTGCTGGATCTCTCCGTTTACATTTATAAAAGCCTTCGTCTGACTTTGACACTGCAGAGATGGTCAGCTCCTTCCTGGTATCGCTCTGGATGAGTTTGTCATCTTTATAGAAATCCACATTATAAAGAACCGTTCCTGTCTTGAACTTGCAGCTAAGAGTGACCGAACGCCCCTCAGCCACAGGACGGACAGGACTCACCAGGATCATTTCATCATCTGAAAAGAAATCAAAGAATATAAAGGCTTTGACAGAGTCATCAGCTTTTGCAGATTTAATATGTTTATGCACAACAGGCCTGGTCTGGCAGAAGCTGAATGTCAGGTAGATGTATGAAGACATTTAAACACAGAATATTATCTTTGATCTTTGAGAGAAGTAACCCTGGAAATCACTTCGCAAATTAGCCTTTTTTATGAAGTTTTACTAATTTGAAGAGACGTTTGGCTAATGCTTGTTGTCACCTTCACATTTCAAAACAACATAATACTTCAGAAACAAACATTTTAAATAATTAAAACTCACCATATTTAGTGATGTTGACTGCATTACTGAACTGTCCTGTTTCAGACTCACACCAGAACACTCCACTGACCCAGACTGCCGGTTATTGTGCATGTGGATCCAGTCATTTTCCCCCAGGAAGAACAGGGATAAAGGTATGATTTCAGTAAACCTCCTCACTCTCCACTCAGTGGAGATTCCCTCACAGCTCAGTGACACAGACGTTTCGGTGAAGTGCTGCACACTGTCAGGACTCACTGTGAGAGACGCTGCTGAATTAAAATCTGAAACACACAAAGAGTGGACATTTAAACCATGCAGACTGAAAAAGACAATGATTAAAACTGCCACTTAATTTACCCTGAAAAAACAAACGGGAACAAACTAAAGTAGGAGGAAAACTAAAGTGAAAGTACCAGTGCCTCAATCTCACACCACAAATGTGTTTAATTATATGTGGTGGTGACACCAGGTGGGACCATAATTCACCTTGCTTATTGTGTTGCCACACGGACCCTTTAGTGGGGAACACCTGTAGCTTTAGCTGCCATTCCTGCTAGCTCATCAGGCAGAGCAGTGCATGTGTTAACCTCTCTGATATTAATGGGTAATAAAGATTGGAACTCCATTCTTAATACACCGCCTCCGACTCTCTTTTCACGGCACTACACTGGTTACCCCGACTTTTCCGAGAAAGTTTCCGGAAAATTAACGAACATGGCTGAGCGCGATGTTTTCATAAAGCTGCCGGAATTCTGGGAGCACGCCGCGGAGGCATGGTTCGCACACGTGGAGGCACATTTCGCCTGCCGACAGGTCCGTGACGGGGACCTGAAATACTACCATGTGGTAGCAGCGCTGGGGAGCTCCACGTCGTCCAGGTTGGTGGGATTTATCGTGGACCCCCCGCACCATGGCAAATATGAGGCGATTAAGGCCCTTCTCCTTAAGACATTTAGCTTATCTGCTAAGGAGAGGGCCCGCCAGTTACTTGACATTCAAGGCCTAGGAGACAGCAAGCCTTCCCAGCTAATGGAGAAAATGCTAAATCTGCTAGGGGGGGAAGATCCCCGGATTTTATTCACGGAGATTTTCCTGCGTCACTTGCCGCCCCGGGTCCAGACGGCGCTGGCCAACACGCCTGTCACGGAGCCCGCGTGCCTTGGCTGAGGAAGCGGATCGTTTTTTCCTGGCTCCACAACAGCCCGATGCAGAGACGTTAGCCGCGACGCGCAGCGGCCCATCTGCAGTCAAGAAAGCGTGGCGGAGGCAGGACACGGCTGTATCGAGCCGGCGTGGAGACACCGGAGAGTGCTTTTACCACGCACGTTTCGGGACAATGGCAAAGAAATGCATCTCCCCGTGCAGCTACAAACCCCCGGGAAACGGAGGGGCCGGCGCTCAGTAGTGGCCCTGAGCGTCGGCGGCACGTGCAGGCTCCTCTTCGTCAGCGACAGCGTTTCGGGGAGCCTGTTTCTGTGTGACACGGGCGCTCAGCGGAGCGTAGTTCCAGCGTCGAGTGAAGACGTCACCCGGGGTGGGCACGGACCGCGATTGACGACGGCTAACGGTGGTCCCATTCGCACGTACGGCGTGAGGCCTATGTGTTTGTGCATCGGAGGACAGGATTTTGTGACAGCGGACATTTCTTTTCCCCTCCTCGGAGCGGATTTTTTGTGTGCTCATGGACTCTTAGTGGACGTTAAGAATAGGCGTTTGGTTGATGCCTTAACGTTTTCTTCCCTCGTGTGCACACTTGGCAGCGCAGCATATGACGGGCTGTCGGGCTCGCTGTCGGGGGCAGACACGTTTCTCAGACTGTTGGCCGAGTTCCCAGACCTGTCGCTGCCCACCTTCTCTGCGCTTACCACTAAGCATGGCGTGGAGTACCACGTCACTACCGAGGGGCCTCCTGTCTACGCCAGGGCCCGGCGGTTGAACCCTTCTAAGCTGGCTGTAGCGAGGGCGGAGTTCTCAACCATGGAGCGCCTGGGCATTGTCCGCCGCTCCGACAGTCCTTGGGCTTTCCCCCCTGCACGTCGTCCCCAAACCGAACGGCGGGTTCCGCCCGTGCGGGGATTACCGCCGACTCAACGACGCCACTACGCCTGACCGCTATCCGGTGCCACACATTCAGGACTTTTCGGCGCATCTGGCCGGTACGGGGGTGTTTTCCAAGGTGGACCTGGTGCGTGGATACCACCAGGTGCCCATGCACCCTCTGGACATTCCCAAGACAGCAGTGATAACGCCTTTTGGACTTTTTGAGTTCCTGCGGATGCCTTTTGGACTCAAGAATGCTGCTCAGACGTTCTAGCGCCTGATGGATTCGGTGCTGCTGGGACCTGCCGTTTGTGTTTGTCTACCTCGACGACATACTCGTCGCCAACGCTTCAGTGCAGGAGCACCTGTCCCACCTCCGAGCCCTTTTCACGCGGCTCAACGAACACGGATTAATCATCAATCCTGCAAAGTGCCAGTTCGGGGTGTCTGACATTGATTTCCTGGGGCACCGCGTCACCAAGGGCCTCTGCCAGCGAAGGTGGAGGCTGTTGCGGCTTTTCCTCGCCCGCTCACAGCCCGGTCGCTCCGTGAGTTTCTGGGGATGGTGACCTTCTACCACCGTTTCATCGCCCGGGCCGCACACATCATGCGGCCGCTGTATGAAGCGTTGAAGGGCAAGACCCCCGTCCAGGCGATCGACTGGACGGCAGAGGCGGAGGTCGCTTTTGCTGAGGTCAAGACCGCGTTGGCTCAGGCGGCTTTGCTGGCACACCGATCATCTACGGCTCCCATCTCCATCACCACGGACGCGTTGGACTACGCGGCGCGGTGCACGAGCAGTGGGTGGTGGCCGCTTGGCAGCCGCTTGGCAGCCGCTTGGCGGCCGCTTGGCGGCCGCTTGGCAGCCGCTTGGCAGCCGCTTGGCAGCCGCTTGGCAGCCGCTTGGCAGCCGCTTCGCAGCCGCTTGGCAGCCGCTTCGCAGCCGCTTGGCAGCCGCTCGCCTTTTTCAGCCGCCAGCTGACGCCCAGAGAACGCAGGTACAGCGCTTTTGACCGTGAGCTCCTGGGTCTTTATTTGGCCGTGCGGCACTTCCGTTTCATGCTGGAAGGCTGGGAGTTTACAGCGTTTGTCGACCACAAGCCACTCACTTTCGCCATGTCTAAAGTGGCGGAGCCTTGGTTGGCACGTCAGCAGCGGCAGCTTTCCTACATCTCGGAGTTCACCACAGACATTAAGCACGTGGCTGGCAAGTCGAACCTGGTTGCCTCTCCAGAGTCGTCATCGGAGCCGTCCAGTTGGGCCTGGACTATACTCGCATGGCGGCGGACCAGGTCACAGACCCCGGCGTCCAGGCTCTGAAGGTGGAGGGCGCGGGGCTGCGCTTGGAGGACGTGGTGTTCGGCGACGTGGGCGTTACCCTCCTGTGTGACGTCTCCACAGGCCTGTCCCGGCCAGTCGTTCCCGCCAGCTGGAGGCGCTCTGTGTTCGAGGCAGTGCACGGCCTGTCACACCCCGGCGTTAAGCCTTCGGTGCGCTTGGTGGCCGCGAAGTTCGTCTGGCATGGGCTGAAAAAGGACTTGAGGACTTGGGCTGGTGAGTGCGTGGCTGGTGAGTGCGTGGCTAGTCAGCGCGCTAAGGTGCACCGCCACACGAAGGCCCCTTTGGAGCGTTTCCTGGTGCCTGAGAGGAGGTTTGACCACGTCAACATCGACCTGGTTGGTCCATTGCCCTCCTCTCGGGGCTTTTCCTACCTCCTCACCATGGTGGACAGGACGACCCGTTGGCCAGAGGCGGTCCCGCTCGTTTCGACGTCGGCCGCTGCCCGGGCCTTCATTGCAACGTGGGTGTGTCGTTTTGGCACCCCGTCGGACATTTCCTCAGACAGGGGCTCTCAGTTCACGTCCGAACTCTGGAACGCCGTGACAGGCGGTTTGGGGGCTGCACCCTCAGGCTAACGGCCTCTGCGAGCGCTTCCATCGCTCCATGAAGGCGGCCCTCAAAGCCAGCCTTAAGGACGAGAATTGGGTCGACAAGCTGCCCTGGGTGATGCTGGGCCGATCCCTACTACTCAGCACGGTACTCAGGTGTCCCAGGTTCCCGCAGAGCTCCGCTCGGCGGAGCACGTGTTAATCCGGCACGATGCGCACAGAGGCCCTCTGCAGCCCCCTTATGATGGGCCTTTCCGGGTCTTGGAGCACGGGGACAAGCACCTGGTGGTCGACCTGGGTGGCAAGGCCGAGCACGTCTCGGTGGACCGGGTAAAGGCTGCTCACCTGGACTTGGACCAGCCTGTGGTGCTGGCTCGACCTCCGCGACGGGGCCGCCCCCTGGCCTCGTCCCCTGTCACGGATTTAAGACCTGTTGTTCCGGTACCTCCCCTTCCGGGGGCCGCACAGGCGGAAGTCACTTTTCCGACTGCGTGCTCAGGAGTCGTGGGGGTCGGCGTGTCGTTCCTCCCCGCCATGCTGATTTTGTTTATGTGTGAATTCTGGGGGGGGCTTGTGTGGTGACGCCAGGTGGGACCATAATTCACCTTGCTTATTGTGTTGCCACACGGACCCTTTAGTGGGGAACACCTGTAGCTTTAGCTGCCATTCCTGCTAGCTCATCAGGCAGAGCAGTGCATGTGTTAACCTCTCTGATATTAATGGATAATAAAGATTGGAACTCCATTCTTAATACACCGCCTCCGACTCTCTTTTCACGGCACTACAATGTATTTGTTCCATTTAGCAATAATGGAAAAGTCAAAACAAACCTCAAGACCAGGCAAACTTTGACAAAGACATTTGTTGGCCTACTGGTGGTACAAACTACAGAAAGAAAGAAAAAGGAAGAGCATACTGACCTCCAGACCAGACAAACTTAGGTTCACTCTGCCCACTGTAATACACTGGATCCTCTCTTCCTGCTTTACACACATATCCTGCTGTGTGTGTTTGTCCATCGATGATGAAGAGATGCTGTTCAGTCCCATTCTCGCTGCCAGGTAGCAGCTCATAGTCGTAGGAGTTGTAGAAGTCGTAGGAGTTGTAGAGGTTGTGTGACGGTTTGGGAACAGCCTTATACCAGTAGAAGCTCCAGCCAGCAGAAGGAGGATCAACGCTGCAGTCCAGAGTTACTGCGGCTCCAGGACTCGGCCACGATGGAGACACAGAGAGGACAGCCTTAGGTCTGTCTGTTGGAAAACAACATTTCACAGAATGATAACATTATGATGTATAATTGGTGGGTTACATGCACTCCTTGGATCCTACATATTTTCTGCATACAGTATGTAAAAACAAATGTAAGTGTGAACTGTACTTAACTATAATAACCAAAATACTATTTGTATATACAGCAAAAAAAAGATTAACTGATAATAAATGACTTACTCTCAGAAACTGTCCATGTGAAAACAATCCATTTGTCACAGGTATTAAAGTATAACAAGGTTTGTTGGTGAAGTATTATCTTTATGTAAATGCTTTGATGTAAGAAACTGATCGCTGTCTTCTTATTCTTATTTTAATACTCATTATTTTGTGATAACGAAAAGCACAGGATGGTACAGTATACTTCACCTGCCTATACAGCGTCAGTGGAGCTGTTCAAACGTTTAAAACATTACAATAATTGACAGATTATATATTAGAACTTGTCCAAACTGCGTGTTCACATCAACATGGCTCATAAATAAATGTTTGTATTGACCTTGGTCATGGTGGTATTACTTTGATCACTTACCTGATACATTTAGATAGATTTTATTGCTTTCTTTTACAAGATACAAAAAGTAAAATGTGTTTTCTTTTTGTCGAAAACCGTATTATACATTGACCAAACGCATGTTGTTTGGAGTTACATCGGTAGATTTGTCTAGAATGAGTAGAAAAAAGTATGAAAATTGTATAATTACCTTGAGCTTGTCCACGGTAAAGTAAATTCAGAACTGAAATAAGTATGAAACTAAATCAGACATTATCAAACTGACAGAAATATATATTAACTCAGGCATTTAAAAAGTGTTTGCAATGGTAATTAAAACTGGAAAAGTACTCACATAAAAAAACCCGTAGACAGAGCAAAGTGTGTCCCATCTTCACATCCAACACTGATAATCTGTCTCTTACACATACGTCCACTTTAACACTTGAAGACAATTGAGGGAGACTGACAGAGCACTGTGGGAGGAAATCGGATCTGATGTCAACATGAGCACATTGGTTATTTACACATTTCCTAAGAAAAACTAGTCCCTCTTTCCTTCCTGTTTTATATTGGCAAGACTAATTCATGCTCATGCCATGCAGATACATTTGAACTTCACTCTCTACCAAGATCCCACTTTAAAAAGGCAGAGTAAATAGTCATTTTTGCTCAACTTATAATCAAGTAAAAATGGATGGCAGTTATATACTTGTGTTTCACAGGCAGATATATTTAACACCAACAGTTAGATGGTTTATCGAGACAACTGCAGAATGATTTAACCTCTTTTCATTCTTTACCTGACCTTTATTGCAATTGTAATTCTGATAATTTATCATCTAAAAACAGAAGACAAAAGTCAGGTTTTGTTGGTAAAATAGCCATCCTGTAAACCTCTAATATTAGATGTTTCTTCTGCTTCATCACTAGTAACAAGGCCGATGATTCAAAGTGACATATTGTTGGTCACATCTCAGCTCTTGCGCCTCTAAATTATTCCTGTCACCTAAAAGCATGACTGTACTGGATCACAAAACAAAAGGGAGGATGATGAAACAAAACAAACACCTTGTGTAAAGAAAAATCATGTAGAAGCAATTCAAGTGAAGTTTATTGATGCAAAACAAAGCTTACTTTTTTAAATAAACATAGATCAAAGCCTGACGATGCATTTATTTCACATTTTCCGCTGTTGCATGAACTGTACAAAATACTCGCTGATAAATGGAGAGCAAAGCTGCAATTAAGGTTTAATAAACAAAGGTTTCGTTTTGGTTTGTTGTTTCCATTCGTCTTGTCCTTACAGAAGGCATTGTTTGATCTGAAAGAAAACCAGAGAAGAAAAAAGGTTTAATCCGTTAGAGAATTGACATATTACTCCCATTTACAATATATTTAACAATATATCAAATATATAAAGTGATTAATTAATACTTACATGATATTACGCTGCAATTTTACCAAGAGCTGTTCCTGGTTTGAGTTCAGAATAAACAGTTTCATCCGCTGCTGCAGGACTTGACTTTCCTATGAATTAAGAGATTATTATTATTATTTTTTACAGTATTCCCACCCAGTTAAAAATGAAAATTTACTGATATACTGTCACGATTCTCATGTTATGTCACGTTTGTAGTTTTGTCTGTGTTGGTGTTTTTCTTGTCTTTGGGTTTCCTGTTTTATTGTGTAAAGTGTTCACCCCCGTTTCCTGCTTGTCTGCTTTCTGTCTGTTTCCCTCCCTGATTACCCGATTGTGTTCACCTGTTGTCCTTGTGTTTCTCCTCCCCTGCCCAGCTGTGTCTTGTTCTGTGATTACCCTTCTGTGTATTTAGTCTAGTCTTCCCCTGTGCTCCATGTCGGTTCATTGTTTCCCCTCCATGTCATTCCACGGTCTGTGTTCCTTGTGCTGCTCGTTGGTGTTGGATATTTTGGATTCTGCCTTGTTTTGCCACAGCTTTAATTTATTTAATAAAGCTCGCTTTTCGTTATTCTGCATTTGAGTCCTACCTGCTTCACCCATTCGTAACATATACATTTTACTCCCAAGAGGGTTAAGTGATAGTTTGATAGAAGGAATTGCTCATGATGATTCACAACAGTTGTATGAAATGTAATAAGCCCTGATGTTTTTTCATGAATGCATAGAATTGACAGAAAATAAACTTAACAAACATTGACAACGTTTTGTGTAGGGTTTGAACATTGCTGACTTTGGCGACACCATGTGGCATATTTACAAATGACACCCTAGCAGGCACAATAACAAAAACTTAAAGCAAGTAGTATTTCTTCATACCTGCAGCTGATGTCATCTGCACATGTGAATAAACACAATCCTCCGGTTCATTTCTCTTCCCTGTTAGACAGATCAGGAGAAAGCATGAAAAGGCAAAACTTAGTGCATGTTTTTGTTACAAAATAAATTCAAACACTCACCCTTCTTAGAAATGTTTTTGAGCTCGACCACAGAATATATCACATCCCTGGATTCATCTGAAATATACAATTTATTTTATATTTCATTTCATTTCAAACCTTTATTTAGACAGATAGGTCCCTTGAGATCATGGATCTCTTTTACAAGGGAGACCTGCATCAATTTAGTTCCACATGAAACATAAAAACAACATAAAAACAAACAATAGAGGACATCATATTTACATATTCACCAACACTTACAAACACCCATAGTGTCAGAAAGCATCTCGTGCAGACGTGCCTTAAAAACATTCAGAGAAATAAAATTGCTCAATTTTAATTTGGACTGTAGGCTGTTCCAAGCAAGTGGAGCTGCGCACATAAAAGCCGTCTTACCTCAGACAGTCCTCGCTCTTGGCACATCTAACAAGACCACATCCTGCGATCTCAGACAATAGCTGCCCGCAACTTTCTGCTTTACCAGAGAACAGATGTAATACGGGAGTTTGCCCAACATAGCTTTATAAATAAAAGTGTACCAGTGACTGAGCCTCCGTACAGAGAGTGATGGTAAACCTGCCTTGGTATACAGGGTACAGTGATGTGTAAGCGCTTTACAATTTATGACAAATCTCAGAGCACTGTGATACGCAGCATCCAATTTGCTCAGGTAATTGGCAGGTGCATCCATAGACCAGATCCCCATAGTCCAGCACAGGTCAAAGGTCACAGCCTTTTCCTGGCCTCCAGCGAGAAACAGGACTTGTTTCTGAAAAAGAACCCTAGCCTAACCCTCAGTTTTTTAAGCAGATTAATGACCTGAAGTTTAAAAGAGAGACAATCATCAAGCCAGATACCCAGGTATTTGTAACAGGCAACAACTTCAAGTTTTGTTCCTTGCGTAGTTACAATATCTAAAACAGGCTCTGGTGTCTTTTTTGCTTTTGAAAAGAGCATTACCTTGGTTTTATCCACATTTAAAAGAAGCTTTAATTCAGAGAGCTGAGTCTGAATAGTGTTAAAAACAGCCTGTAATTTAACAACAGCCTCTTTAATGGAGGGACCTCCACAATACATCACAGTATCATCCGCATAAAAATGTAAAGTAGCTTCATCCACATTATCACCTACACTATTAATATATATGGAGAATAAAAGTGGTCCTAAAACAGAACCTTGTGGTACACCATTAGAAATGTTTAACCACTCAGAAGACAGTCCATCACAATGAACACATTGGGACCTTTCAGAGAGGGAGTTTACAAACCACCCCACTGCAAGGCTGGATATGCCAATACTGAGTAGCCTCTGCTTTAAAATGCGATGATCAACGGTGTCAAATGCTTTGGAAAGGTCAATAAACAGAGCTGCACAACTCTGCTTATTATCTAAAATACTAGTAATGTCATTCACCACTTTCATTGTGGCAGTGATGGTGCTGTGTTTCTTTCTGAATCCTGACTGATGTTTAGACAGGATATCATTTATACATAAAAACTCCTTTACTTGTTCACTCACAAGGCGTTCGAGCACCTTAGCCAGAACTGACAGTTTAGAGATTGGCCTATAGTTATTTAAAATAGTTGCCTCCCCTCCTTTCAGTAAAGGCAAGACATAAGCAGACTTCCATACTTTTGGAATTGTATTTGTATTTGTAAATTTGTATTTACAAATACAATTCCAAAAGAATATTTAAATATTTAAAAGAGTGAACCTTGAATTGTCATATTCCAGTATTTATATTTACTACTCTGTACCATTTGCAGGTTCTTCAGGGCCTTTGATTGATTCATAGAGACAGACATTAGCTGAAGATAAATCTATATCAAACCAAATATATATTGAAATCCCTCTCTATGAACTCCAATGAGAAATGGAAATGCTACTCGGTTAATAACGTTAACAATACATTCAAAACGTATTAAGGATTCAGGCTGACCCTGAAGAACAGAAGCATTTTCTCTTTGGTTAGTTTCGTCCTGGTTGATCATGTGGTCTGTAGCAGGGCCCTGATTGGTGCTCTGAGATCTGGGCAAAACACATGAAGATAATGAAGTGGATTTATGAAAGGAACATATCACTGCTGTCATGTTCATAATGAAATAGAGTGTTGTACCAACCTGATACAGCATGAATCTGTTAAAAAAAGACGACATTTGCTGCTATGTTATTATGTTTTGCAAAGTGTTCTACTGTTAAAACAGTACGTGTGATTACATTAGAGTCAATCTGATATCAGAAGAAAATTATCTCACCTTTTGACTTTCTGTATAAATACAGGAACAGCAGCAGGAGAATAATCAGTACAACTCCACCAAGCAGCCCAACGATCAGAAGAATGGGAAATTGAGAGGCTTTTCCAGGCCCGGACGCTGCTACTATAAGTAATCTTTATTAATATTTATTGTATATTAAACGTTCCTGTTATAGATTAACTGTATACAACATCTCTCTTAAACAAACAGTTTAATTCAGATGAAACTTTCTTTATCTCAGACTGTAACACAGCTTACAAAAAAGGAAAGGTTTTAAAATCATACTTACATTTGACTGAGAACCAGCTCTCTGGTGACGTCCTACCATGTGCTGGATCTCTCCGTTTACATTTATAAAAGCCTTCGTCTGACTTTGACACTGCAGAGATGGTCAGCTCCTTCCTGGTATCGCTCTGGATGAGTTTGTCATCTTTATAGAAATCCACATTATAAAGAACCGTTCCTGTCTTGAACTTGCAGCTAAGAGTGACCGAACGCCCCTCAGCCACAGGACGGACAGGACTCACCAGGATCATTTCATCTGAAAAGAAATCAAAGAATATAAAGGCTTTGACAGAGTCATCAGCTTTTGCAGATTTAATATGTTTATGCACAACAGGCCTGGTCTGGCAGAAGCTGAATGTCAGGTAGATGTATGAAGACATTTAAACACAGAATATTATCTTTGATCTTTGAGAGAAGTAACCCTGGAAATCACTTCGCAAATTAGCCTTTTTTATGAAGTTTTACTAATTTGAAGAGACGTTTGGCTAATGCTTGTTGTCACCTTCACATTTCAAAACAACATAATACTTCAGAAACAAACATTTTAAATAATTAAAACTCACCATATTTAGTGATGTTGACTGCATTACTGAACTGTCCTGTTTCAGACTCACACCAGAACACTCCACTGACCCAACTGCCGGTTATTGTGCATGTGGATCTAGTCATTTTCCCCCAGGAAGAACAGGGATAAAGGTATGATGTCGTAAACCTCCTCACTCTCCACTCAGTGGAGATTCCCTCACAGCTCAGTGACACAGACGTTTCGCTGAAGTGCTGCACACTGTCAGGACTCACTGTGAGAGACGCTGCTGAATTAAAATCTGAAACACACAAAGAGTGGACATTTAAACCATGCAGACTGAAAAAGACAATGATTAAAACTGCCACTTAATTTACCCTGAAACAACAAACGGGAACAAACTAAAGTAGGAGGAAAACTAAAGTGAAAGTACCAGTGCCTCAATCTCACACCACAAATGTGTTTAATTATATGTGGTGGTGACATCAGGTGGGACCATAATTCACCTTGCTTATTGTGTTGCCACACGGACCCTTTAGTGGGGAACACCTGTAGCTTTAGCTGCCATTCCTGCTAGCTCATCAGGCAGAGCAGTGCATGTGTTAACCTCTCTGATATTAATGGGTAATAAAGATTGGAACTCCATTCTTAATACACCGCCTCCGACTCTCTTTTCACGGCACTACACTGGTTACCCCGACTTTTCCGAGAAAGTTTCCGGAAAATTAACGAACATGGCTGAGCGCGATGTTTTCATAAAGCTGCCGGAATTCTGGGAGCACGCCGCGGAGGCATGGTTCGCACACGTGGAGGCACATTTCGCCTGCCGACAGGTCCGTGACGGGGACCTGAAATACTACCATGTGGTAGCAGCACTGGGGAGCTCCACGTCGTCCAGGTTGGTGGGATTTATCGTGGACCCCCCGCACCATGGCAAATATGAGGCGATTAAGGCCCTTCTCCTTAAGACATTTAGCTTATCTGCTAAGGAGAGGGCCCGCCAGTTACTTGACATTCAAGGCCTAGGAGACAGCAAGCCTTCCCAGCTAATGGAGAAAATGCTAAATCTGCTAGGGGGGGAAGATCCCCGGATTTTATTCACGGAGATTTTCCTGCGTCACTTGCCGCCCCGGGTCCAGACGGCGCTGGCCAACACGCCTGTCACGGAGCCCGCGTGCCTTGGCTGAGGAAGCGGATCGTTTTTTCCTGGCTACACAACAGCCCGGTGCAGAGACGTTAGCCGCGACGCGCAGCGGCCCATCTGCAGTCAAGAAAGCGTGGCGGAGGCAGGACACGGCTGTATCGAGCCGGCGTGGAGACACCGGAGAGTGCTTTTACCACGCACGTTTCGGGACAATGGCAAAGAAATGCATCTCCCCGTGCAGCTACAAACCCCCGGGAAACGGAGGGGCCGGCGCTCAGTAGTGGCCCTGAGCGTCGGCGGCACGTGCAGGCTCTTCTTCGTCAGCGACAGCGTTTCGGGGAGCCTGTTTCTGTGTGACACGGGCGCTCAGCGGAGCGTAGTTCCAGCGTCGAGTGAAGACGTCGCCCGTGGTGGGCACGGACCGGGATTGACGACGGCTAACGGCGGTCCCATTCGCACGTACGGCGTGAGGCCTATGTGTTTGTGCATCGGAGGACAGGATTTTGTGACAGCGGACATTTCTTTTCCCCTCCTCGGAGCGGATTTTTTGTGTGCTCATGGACTCTTAGTGGACGTTAAGAATAGGCGTTTGGTTGATGCCTTAACGTTTTCTTCCCTCGTGTGCACACTTGGCAGCGCAGCATATGACGGGCTGTCGGGCTCGCTGTCGGGGGCAGACACGTTTCTCAGACTGTTGGCCGAGTTCCCAGACCTGTCGCTGCCCACCTTCTCTGCGCTTACCACTAAGCATGGCGTGGAGTACCACGTCACTACCGAGGGGCCTCCTGTCTACGCCAGGGCCCGGCGGTTGAACCCTTCTAAGCTGGCTGTAGCGAGGGCGGAGTTCGCAACCATGGAGCGCCTGGGCATTGTCCGCCGCTCCGACAGTCCTTGGGCTTTCCCCCTGCACGTCGTCCCCAAACCGAACGGCGGGTTCCGCCCGTGCGGGGATTACCGCCGACTCAACGACGCCACTACGCCTGACCGCTATCCGGTGCCACACATTCAGGACTTTTCGGCGCATCTGGCCGGTACGGGGGTGTTTTCCAAGGTGGACCTGGTGCGTGGATACCACCAGGTGCCCATGCACCCTCTGGACATTCCCAAGACAGCAGTGATAACGCCTTTTGGACTTTTTGAGTTCCTGCGGATGCCTTTTGGACTCAAGAATGCTGCTCAGACGTTCTAGCGCCTGATGGATTCGGTGCTGTGGGACCTGCCGTTTGTGTTTGTCTACCTCGACGACATACTCGTCGCCAACGCTTCAGTGCAGGAGCACCTGTCCCACCTCCGAGCCCTTTTCACGCGGCTCAACGAACACGGATTAATCATCAATCCTGCAAAGTGCCAGTTCGGGGTGTCTGACATTGATTTCCTGGGGCACCGCGTCACCAAGGGCCTCTGCCAGCGAAGGTGGAGGCTGTTGCGGCTTTTCCTCGCCCGCTCACAGCCCGGTCGCTCCGTGAGTTTCTGGGGATGGTGACCTTCTACCACCGTTTCATCGCCCGGGCCGCACACATCATGCGGCCGCTGTATGAAGCGTTGAAGGGCAAGACCCCCGTCCAGGCGATCGACTGGACGGCAGAGGCGGACGTCGCTTTTGCTGAGGTCAAGACCGCGTTGGCTCAGGCGGCTTTGCTGGCACACCGATCATCTACGGCTCCCATCTACATCACCACGGACGCGTCGGACTACGCGGTCGGCGCGGTGCACGAGCAGTGGATGGAGGGCGCTTGGCAGCCGCTTGCCTTTTTCAGCCGCCAGCTGACGCCCAGAGAACGCAGGTACAGCGCTTTTGACCGTGAGCTCCTGGGTCTTTATTTGGCCGTGCGGCACTTCCGTTTCATGCTGGAAGGCCGGGAGTTTACGGCGTTTGTCGACCACAAGCCACTCACTTTCGCCATGTCTAAAGTGGCGGAGCCTTGGTCGGCACGTCAGCAGCGGCAGCTTTCCTACATCTCGGAGTTCACCACAGACATTAAGCACGTGGCTGGCAAGTCGAACCTGGTTGCAGATTGCCTCTCCAGAGTCGTCATCGGAGCCGTCCAGTTGGGCCTGGACTATACTCGCATGGCGGCGGACCAGGTCACAGACCCCGGCGTCCAGGCTCTGAAGGTGGAGGGCGCGGGGCTGCGCTTGGAGGACGTGGTGTTCGGCGACGCGGGCAATACCCTCCTGTCGTTCCCGCCAGATGGAGGCGCTCTGTGTTCGAGGCAGTGCACGGCCTGTCACGCCCCGGCGTTAAGCCTTCGGTGCGCTTGGTGGCCACGAAGTTCGTCTGGCATGGGCTGAAAAAGGACGTGAGGACTTGGGCTGGTGAGTGCGTGGCTGGTGAGTGCGTGGCTTGTCAGCGCGCTAAGGTGCACCGCCACACGACGGCCCCTTTGGAGCGTTTCCTGGTGCCTGAGAGGAGGTTTGACCACGTCAACATCGACCTGGTTGGTCCATTGCCCTCCTCTCGGGGCTTTTCCTACCTCCTCACCATGGTGGACAGGACGACCCGTTGGCCGGAGGCGGTCCCGCTCGTTTCGACGTCGGCCGCGGACGTTGCCCGGGCCTTCATTGCAACGTGGGTGTGTCGTTTTGGCACCCCGTCGGACATTTCCTCAGTTCACGTCCGAACTCTGGAACGCCGTGGCAGGCGGTTTGGGGGTTAAGCTGCACAGGACTACCGCTTACCACCCTCAGGCTAACGGCCTCTGCGAGCGCTTCCATCGCTCCATGAAGGCGGCCCTCAAAGCCGGCCTTAAGGACGAGAATTGGGTCGACAAGCTGCCCTGGGTGATGCTGGGCCTGAGGACTGCACCTAAAGAAGACCTGCAGTGCTCTACGGCTGAGATGGTCTACGGGCAGCCGTTGAGAATTAATTAAGATAGCTAGGTAAATGCAGTATTGCGCCCCTGTGTGTGTGTGTGTGTGTGTGTGTGTGATATGTTGGTGTGTGTGTGTGTGTGTCTGTCTGTGGTGTAATTGTGTGTGTGTGTCTGTCTGTGATGTGTGTGTGTCTGCCTGTGGTGTAATGTTGTGTGTGTCTGCGGTGTGTGTGTCTGCCTGTGGTGTAATTGTGTGTCTGTGGTATGTTTGTGTGTCTGTGGTGTGTATGTGTTTGCCTGTGGTGTAATTGTGTGTCTGTGATGTGTCTGTGGTATGTTGGTGTGTCTGTGATGTGTGTGTGTCTGCCTGTGGTGTAATTGTGTGTCTGTGGTATGTTGGTGTGTGTGTCTGTGGTATGTTGGTGTGTGTGTCTGCGGTGTGTGTGTGTCTGCCTGTGGTGTAATTGTGTGTCTGTGGTATGTTGGTGTGTGTGTGTCTGTCTGTGATGTGTGTGTCTGTGATGTGTGTGTGTCTGTGGTATGTTGGTGTGTGTGTGTCTGCATGGCGTATAACTTTTTTTTTTTTTAAATCATGTATATTACTAAACCAACTAACGCATCGGCTCCCTGGTCGGCGTCGGCCCAGCGGGCTTTCCTGAGGCCTTTGCTCCGATCCCTACTACTCAGCACGGTACTCAGGTGTCCCAGGTTCCCGCAGAGCTCGTGTTAATCCGGCACGATGCGCACAGAGGCCCTCTGCAGCCCCCTTATGATGGGCCTTTCTGGGTCTTGGAGCACGGGGACAAGCACCTGGTGGTCGACCTGGGTGGCAAGGCCGAGCACGTCTCGGTGGACCGGGTAAAGGCTGCTCACCTGGACTTGGACCAGCCTGTGGTGCTGGCTGGACCTCCGCGACGGGGCCGCCCCCTGGCCTCGTCCCCTGTCACGGATTTAAGACCTGTTGTTCCGGTCCCTCCCCTTCCGGGGGCCGCACAGGCGGAAGTCACTTTTCCGACTGCCGTGCTCAGGAGTCGTGGGGGTCGGCGTGTCGTTCCTCCCCGCCATGCTGATTTTGTTTATGTGTGAATTCTGGGGGGGGCTTGTGTGGGGACGCCATGTGGGACCATAATTCACCTTGCTTATTGTGCTGCCACACGGACCCTTTAGTGGGGAACACCTGTAGCTTTAGCTGCCATTCCTGCTAGCTCATCAGGCAGAGCAGTGCATGTGTTAACCTCTCTGATATTAATGGATAATAAAGATTGGAACTCCATTCTTAATACACCGCCTCCGACTCTCTTTTCACGGCACTACAATGTATTTGTTCCATTTAGCAATAATGGAAAAGTCAAAACAAACCTCAAGACCAGGCAAACTTTGACAAAGACATGTGTTGGCCTTCTGGTGGTACAAACTACAGAAAGAAAGAAAAAGGAAGAGCATACTGACCTCCAGACCAGACAAACTTAGGTTCACTCGGCCCACTGTAATACACTGGATCTCCTCTTCCTGCTTTACACACATATCCTGCTGTGTGTGTTTGTCCATAAATGATGAAGAGATGCTGTTCAGTCCCATTCTCGCTGCCAGGTAGCAGCTCATAGTCGTAGGAGTAGGAGAAGTCGTAGGAGTTGTAGAGGTTGTGTGACGGTTTGGGAACAGCCTTATACCAGTAGAAGCTCCAGCCAGCAGGAGGATGATCAACGCTGCAGTCCAGAGTTACTGCGGCTCCAGGACTCGGCCACGATGGAGACACAGAGAGGACAGCCTTAGGTCTGTCTGTTGGAAAACAACATTTCACAGAATGATAACATTATGATGTATAATTGGTGGGTTACATGCACTCCTTGGATCCTACATATTTTCTGCATACAGTATGTAAAAACAAATGTAAGTGTGAACTGTACTTAACTATAATAACCAAAATACTATTTGTATATACAGCAAAAAAAAGATTAACTGATAATAAATGACTTACTCTCAGAAACTGTCAATGTGAAAACAATCCATTTGTCACAGGTATTAAAGTATAACAAGGTTTGTTGGTGAAGTATTATCTTTATGTAAATGCTTTGATGTAAGAAACTGATCGCTGTCTTCTTATTCTTATTTTAATACTCATTATTTTGTGATAACGAAAAGCACAGGATGGTACAGTATACTTCACCTGCCTATACAGCGTCAGTGGAGCTGTTCAAACGTTTAAAACATTACAATAATTGACAGATTATATATTAGAACTTGTCCAAACTGCGTGTTCACATCAACATGGCTCATAAATAAATGTTTGTATTGACCTTGGTCATGGTGGTATTACTTTGATCACTTACCTGATACATTTAGATAGATTTTATTGCTTTCTTTTACAAGATACAAAAAGTAAAATGCGTTTTCTTTTTGTCGAAAACCGTATTATACATTGACCAAACGCATGTTGTTTGGAGTTACATCGGTAGATTTGTCTAGAATGAGTAGAAAAAAGTATGAAAATTGTATAATTACCTTGAGCTTGTCCACGGTAAAGTAAATTCAGAACTGAAATAAGTATGAAACTAAATCAGACATTATCAAACTGACAGAAATGTATATTAACCTCAGGCATTTAAAACGTTTTATCAATGGCAATTAAAACTGGAAAAGTACTCACAGAAAAAACCCCGTAGACAGAGCAAAGTGTGTCCCATCTTCACATCCAACACTGATAATCTGCTTCTGAGAAATTCTTCTACTTTGTGCAAATAGAAAGACTGAAACTGTAGCATATGAAGAGCAATCAGGAACCACAGAGAAAAAAAATGCAATGTAATGGAAACAGAAGTTAAGTTTTAACTTCTTCACACGGTCAGGGCTTCCTTCCCTTTTACACTAAGCTCACACACTGAGCAGCTTTTAACACGGCACGTTGTTTGCACCTTGGTTTAGATATCCTCTAATGATGAACAGAGATAAGGTGTTAGCATATCCTTGATGCTTCTCTAAAGGCTGCTGCATAAAGTCTTTCCAGAAGAAATAAAGTGCACACAGTTTTAAGAAGGAGATACAATTGCAGGCGTCATTCTCACTTTATAATCCGTGGGCCTTCTCACCAATATTTGATATGAAAATGTGTGTAACAGCTTTAACCAAATAGTTGAAACGCAGTGATGGAGTGTTCTGGAGGAATTCAAGTTTAAGTGTAGAAACAACCTGCACAGGAAGTCTCTCAGTCTCTTTACCAGAAGTGAATGTGAAGAGAGACGAAGTCCAGCCCCCTCCTCGAGATGGACTCTGCTTTAAGGGAGCAACATTTCATATCTATATCATTAGTAATAAAGCAATCATTTCAATACAGAAAATATGGCCTTCAGGGATTTGTTATCCCGGGGGACTCCCGAGGCAGTTGCAAGGTACCGACAGGCCCGAAGGGCAGCAGCCTCATCCGTGGCCGAGGCAAAGCAGCGGGTGTGGGAGAAGTTCGGAGAAGACATGGAGAAGGACTTTCGGGCGGCACCAAAGTTGTTCTGGAAAACTGTCCGACACCTCAGGAGGGGGAAGCAGGGAACCATCCAAGCTGTGTACAGTAAGGATGGGACGTTGTTGACCTCAACTGATGGAGTGTTAGGGCGTTGGAAGGAACACTTTGAGGAACTCCTGAACCCGACAACTCCGCCCTCTATGTTAGAGGCAGAGCTGGAGTATGACGGGGGATCAACACCAATCTCCCGGGGGGAGGTCACTGAGGTCGTTAAACAACTCCACAGTGGCAAAGCCCCGGGGGTGGATGAGATCCGCCCGGAAATGCTGAAGGCTCTGGGTGTTGAGGGACTGTCATGGTTGACACGTCTCATCAACGTTGCGTGGAAGTCGGAAACAGTACCGAAGGAGTGGCAGACCGGGGTGGTGGTCCCCCTTTTCAAAAAGGGGGATCAGAGGGTGTGTGCCAATTACAGAGGCATCACACTACTCAGCCTCCCCGGGAAAGTTTACTCCAAGGTACTTGAAAGGAGGGTCAGGCCGATTGTCGAACCTCAGATTGAGGAGGAACAATGCGGATTCCGTCCTGGTCGTGGAACGACGGATCAGCTTTTTACTCTCGCAAGGATCCTGGAGGGGGCCTGGGAGTACGCTTATCCGGTCTACATGTGTTTTGTAGACTTGGAGAAGGCGTATGACCGGGTTCCCAGGGAGTTACTGTGGGAGGTGCTGCGGGAGTATGGGGTGAGGGGGTCTCTACTCAGGGCCATCCAATCTCTGTACTCCCAAAGCGAGAGCTGTGTCCGGGTCCTCGGCAGTAAGTCGGACCCATTTCCGGTGAGGGTTGGCCTCCGCCAGGGCTGCGCTTTGTCACCAATCCTGTTTGTAATATACATGGATCGGATTTCGAGGCGTAGTCGTGGGGGGGGGGGGTCTGCAGTTCGGTGGACTAAGGATTGCACCACTGCTTTTTGCAGATGATGTGGTTCTGATGGCTTCATCGGTCTGCGACCTTCAGCACTCACTGGATCGGTTCGCAACCGAGTGTGAAGCGGCTGGGATGAGGATCAGCACCTCCAAATCTGAGGCCATGGTTCTCAGCAGGAAACCGATGGACTGTTCACTCCAAGTAGGGAATGAGTCCTTACCCCAAGTGAAGGAGTTCAAGTATCTCGGGGTCTTGTTCTCGAGTGAGGGATCAATGGAGCGTGAGATGGGCCGGAGAATCGGAGCAGCGGGAGCGGTATTGCAGTCGCTTTACCGCACCGTTGTGACGAAAAGGGAGCTGAGCCGGAAGGCAAAGCTCTCTGTCTACCGGGCCATTTTCGTTCCTACCCTCACCTATGGTCATGAAGGATGGGTCATGACCGAAAGAACGAGATCGCGGATACAAGCGGCCGAGATGGGTTTCCTCCGCCGGGTGGCTGGTGTCTCCCTTAGAGATAAGGTGAGAAGTTCGGTCATCAGGGAGGGACTCGGAGTTGAGCCGCTCCTCCTTCGCGTCGAAAGAAGCCAGTTGAGGTGGTTCGGGCACCTAGTTAGGATGCCACCTGGGCGCCTCCCTAGGGAGGTGTTCCAGGCACGTCCAGCTGGGAAGAGACCAAGGGGTAGACCTAGGACCAGGTGGAGGGATTATATCTCTTCGCTGGCCTGGGAGCGCCTTGGGATCCCCCAGTCAGAGCTGGTTGATGTCGCCAGGGAAAAGAAAGTTTGGGGCTCTCTGCTGGAACTGCTACCCCCGCGACCCGACCACGGATAAGCGGGAGAAGATGGATGGATGGATTTAAGGGAGCAACATTTCATATCTATATCATTAGTAATAAAGCAATCATTTCAATACAGAAAATATGCTTTTTCTAGGTGCAACATTTGATCCAGAGTCGAACAAAGATTATGTTAATTCCATAAAAATGGTCGACATAAATAAAACCACGACACTTCAGTAGCTGTGTGGTTTTAAATGTGGTGGGTGGTCAAAATGGAAAGCTTCCACTTCCATGCGTCAGTGCTAAGCTAAGGAAGTGAACCGTAAGCAGTCGAGTGTTTAGTTATTAGTTAGGAGTTACATGACATCAGACCCTGGTGCCAGACTTCAGAAGGACTATTTGTGTAGAGTAGGGTATCAGATAAGGTAGTTTGACGCCACCTTGTGGTCAGATATGTAAATAAATCTTCTGTTATAACTGCACAGTGACTGGAGAAAAAGTAAAATAAATATCCTCAGTAAAACATACTTACATAAATTGGACAAAGTAATGTTTGCGGTAGTGCGTCAGTAGATTCCCTTCTTCCATCTCACAGCATGTTGTTTGTATACGTTTACACTCACTTTGAGGGGGAATTAAGGGATTTATGGATACAGCACTCAACACTCATGAAACAGAACTGTATATATTTAAATAATCAAAAATCCTTGATCACAAACAATAACAAATCATTTAAACTTGTTTATTTTATTCACACCGTAGTCCCTCCTCTCTCCTATCTTTATCTTATGTTACCTAGATAGCATTCTTTCTTTTATTTATGCATATTTTACTAATCACTCCCTTTTAAACTGTATTTTAATGGCACTTCATATGAAAAAGGTTGCCGACCCCTGATCTAAACCCTCAGAGTCCTTCACCTCACTGAGCTGTAGTTATCAGCCTCTCAGTCTGACAGACGAGAGCTCTCCCTCTCCTTGGTTGCGTTCCGATAATCCAAAAAAATCTCCTATTCCTTGACCTCTGAGTGAAACGTCACGGGGTTAAGGGATAGTGGATAGGAGAAGGATTAAGGAGCTTAATCAACAGAGGTAGGAATGAGTGCTTATAGCGGTTCAGCCAGGTGCACTTTAAAAAATGTAGTGGCGATAGTGCAAGGTGCAATCTATGTACTCAATTAGTTGCTTGTAAAGGGGGTAACACAAGCAACTTGCATTTGCAAACGAGACACTCATTGAATCTAAAACGCTGCAGCGTATTTGACAGCCTAAACAATGTGGCTGATAGCGCTAATAGTGCTAGCGGGCTTCAGCCGCGGCGTGTGTAAATGTGACCTGAGCGAAGGCTCGCAGGCAGGTTAGCTGCTGCGCACGGGTAATATGTTTGTTTACCTGACTGTAGTCTTGCAGGCACATCGCCTTGTCTTTTTTTAGTTTATTAACACTGACAGTGTTTTAATGTGAGCTCCTACACCTATAATAATTTGGCCTTTCATTGAATGCTTTATAAACCAGTTAAACTTACAGATTAGAGATGTTCCGATGGGATCGGTGCCGATCACGTGATTTTTAAAAGATCGGAATCGGGAGAAAAAGATCGGGGATCGGGAATCTTTTTTATTTATTTTTATTTGAATTTTTTTTTTATTTAATGTTACAAAACAAAAATGACCATGTTCACGTCTTAAAGTCATCCTGAGGACTTAGCTTTGGTTTAAAATTACACAACATCATGTATGTGTTGCTTTCTTTGGGCTTGTTTTCAGACCTGGTTGCTTATTTCTCTCAAATCTGGCAACAGAGTGGGCGCAGTGTCTAATAGTAGCAGCAAGCTAACGAGAGGCTACGTTCAGCTGGTGACTCGGGAGTCGGGACAGAGAAAATGTCAGGAGTTTGGAAGTATTATGAAATTGAAAGCGAAGGCAGTGTAACAGCCAGATGCAATGTTTGCAAGAAGGAGGTTCCGCGTGGTGGAAAGAACAGAGCTACGTTCAACACGACCAATCTAACACGCCACCTGAGAAACAAACACCAACAACAACACGGCGAGTACACTAGGGCTGTACCCGAATATCCGTTCGTTGGAGTACTATTCGGGTTTCAATTTCGTTATTTGGAAATTCGTTTCCCCCCGTTTTTTTCAAATTGAATTTATTGAAATCTCCAATATCAACGTAAGAGCTTGTGCCTCTTCGGGGGTGCTAACACTTAACCATAAACGTTATCGTTTACTTTCTCACGTAACACGTAACTGTACCAGATATTTTCATACAACTACTGGTTAGTGTTCAATATAGGGCGGTCAAACGATTACAATTTTTAATCAGATTAATCACAGCTTAAAAATTAATTAATCATGATTAATCACCATTCGAACTATGTCCAAAATATGCCATTTCTTTATGTATATTGTTGGGAATGGAAAGATAAATGAAAGAAGGCAGATATATCCATTTACATACAGTCTCTATGTTTATTATAAAAAATGTCTGCGTGTCAAAATGAAAGACAACCCACACACCTATCAATCATCAAACCGTGGGGTCTTAATTCATTACGTGTTGATTTCTATCAACGGGGGAGTACTTCAGGAAAGTCGACAGGGGGGGGGGGGGGGCTAGTGGAGTACTTCGTGACCACAGAGTGTGAACGTTGTGATCAGCTGTTTAGCGCAGTTCTCCAGTGAAGGGGGGGGGGGGGGGGGGGGGGAGTCTCCCTCCGCAGCCGGTTGGCGTAGTTTTGGCACAAGTCTGTTGTACAGACCGACGTTAACAGCAGCCTGTCTGTGCACACGGAGACCGACTCTGTCGTCCGGTGATCTGACCGCCTTCTGGAAAAGCTTCACAAGTACGTCGGTACGCAAATGCGCTTTGCGACACAAGTGACGGTACGCATTTCAGATTACGCACATAACCTGCGTACCAGTTATGTGCACCCCTGTACTACAGCAAGAGTATTCTCCGTCGGGACTTCCTGCAACAACACCACGCCGTTATCAAAGATGTTCTATTGAGAAGACGATCACTACGTGACAAAAGTTTTCAAAACCGTGGCTACTGAAATCAATCTTACTAACTGCTGTCTGTGCAATTTACTCCGCGCGAGTTGGCAGACTTTATTTTGCTTACTTTAACATCATTTTTCATGGTGGGGCTAAGCCATTTCTTGGTATGGGTGTAGCCTACCCCAGCCATACCCTGGCGCTGCCACTGGTGGCACGTATGGGGCGGGCCATTCTGCACATGCGTTAAATGCGTTAAATATTGTAACGCAATTAATTAAAAAAATTAATTACCGCCGTTAACGCGATAATTTTGACAACACTAGTTCAATAGTACCCTAGACAATTCAGTAAAGGTATGTCTTTTAGGGATTTCTGTTTTTCTGATAAATGAGAGAAAAGTGATGGAGTCCTATGTTCCTATTACCAAAAGTACACTTTCCGTCTAAACTAAAGCTCAGTTTACAGAACTATAATTCAGTATTTTTTTAGTTAAATAATTGTCTGACTATTTGGTGATGTAGGACAGCCACCTGGTTCATACCTCAGCAAATCTGAAGAGGATAAGAGAGGTCACTCAAGTTATGGGCTTTTTTGTCACCTTTCCCACATTCGGCCTCGTCTAATGTGGCTCTTTTTCAGGGATTGGGGTAGTTCTAAAGAACAACCCAAAAAACAATTTTTTCCCCAAAATAAAATTTGACAACAATCAATCATACCATCACATGTACCTTAGCTTGACTTAAATGTATTAAACGTATAGTTAAGTGATATCAAAATACAAATAACTAATGTCATGCAAATATATTAATATTTGCTTGATTCCAGTGTTGAATTTAGCACAATTGCATACAAACGTTAAGGGGTTTTAAGATTCTGAAGTATTATGCTAAAAGCTCAATAACTTAGATTATTATTTATAGTTTTGCGAATAGTTTCATGTCCGCTTACCTTAGAAACGTAAAATGCGACGGCAGTGTGCAGATGGGGAGCATGTTAGCTTAGCTTGGTAGCTCCAGCTAGCTCTGGAACTTCCAGCTCGGTGGCAGCAGGTCCCGCCTCGGCTCCGCCTCTTTGCCCTTATTTGGAGCAGGCTGGAGAAGGCGGGAGTTGAACTCTGACGTCACTGTCGAGCCGTTAGTGGCCGACTCCGCCTACTAAGGGCTTCTCTGCAACTCTGCAGAATCCTATGGGTGACGTCACGGACCCTACGTCTAATCATTAATAATTGTAATATACACACATCTTATTGTGAGGTTGATTCACATACACTACTTCAACGTTAGCTTGTCTACATACTTGAGCATAGCCAATTTAAATTAACCTTAGCGATGCATACAGTTCCTACCTACATAAGCTAATAAAATATCTCTACGTTACAAGGATGACCTTATTTTATCAACCTCAAACAGAAGCCGTTTGAACCTTTATATATACAGTCTATTATTTTAACTTGGAGGCTACGATTAGCATTGTTAGCACCGATGTAGCTACCACTCGCTACACGCTAACCCAAGCCTTAACATTCATTACGTAGCTGATTAAAATCATAAACACATCAATAAAGCACTCGAATTTCACTTACCGCATTCATGCACCGTCTGTTTTAACCGCAGAGCGAGTCACAATAGTCTGATATATAAGCATGAAGAACAAACAGCCACAGCCTGTTTCAAGTTGTGTTCCCTGGATGAGCTGAGCAGGGCAGAGTCCCTGTAGCTTCACGGAGCAGCTAGCAGAGAGACGAGAAGCTAACAGCGGCAGGCACTTGACAGAGCCGTCACTCAACGTGACCACGCCCTAATGTATGCACAAA
>JAMFTG010001569.1:0-49515 GCA_023974075.1 Chaenocephalus aceratus
TAGAACCGGATTACTTCAAGTCAAGTGGTTTTAAATATCTGAAGTATCCGTTTTTAGGTCAGATTCAGAGCTGTTAGAGGGAAATGTGCCTTCACCAAACACTTCCGCCTTGACCCAGCATTCTGCGCTCTGATTGGCTGGAACTCATGTGCTGATGTGCTCTGATTGGACAGAACTCTTTGCAATCAGCTAAGTGGTTATGTGGAGTTTTTTACTTTCATGGATTTCATATCTAATTATGTATTTGTATTTCTTTCAGGTAGGAAAATAATAATCATTAGTGTTTATATTATAATAAGTATTTTTTCATTATAACTTTACTATTATTGTTATTATTATTGTTATTATTATTATTATTATTATTATTATTATTATTATTATTATTATTATTATTTTAGATGTATTTATCCCATAGATTTATCCTCTTCCGTAATTTTGCCTAAAACTGTACAATTTAAAAAGTGTACTCCGCCTCAACACTCCCTCGTGATTTGATTGGATTAGATCAGAGCCCTGGAGATATGTTATCTGTGAGCAGCACCAGCCAACCACATCTCAGTAGGGGCGGGGCTAGACGAAGCGATTTCAAAATAAAGCGCGACTGGAAAGCCAGATGACAGAAACATCTGCAGGACTCTCTCAGCAAACACAGGACCAGAGCTGGGAAGTATTGGAGTACAAATACTTCGTTCCTGTACTTAAGTACATTTTTCTGATATCAGTACTTTACTCCACTACTTATTTTTCTGAAGACTTTATACTTTGACTTCTTACATTTTGAACCCAAATACCTGTACTTTCTACTTATCACATGTTGAACTCAAATACCTGTACTTTCTACTTCTTACATGTTGAACACAAATACCTGTACTTTCTACTTCTTACATGTTGAACACAAATACCTGTACTTTCTACTTCTTACATGTTGAACTCAAATACCTGTACTTTCTACTTCTTACATGTTGAACACAAATACCTGTACTTTCTACTTCTTACATGTTGAACTCAAATACCTGTACTTTCTACTTCTTACATGTTGAACACAAATACCTGTACTTTCTACTTCTTACATGTTGAACACAAATACCTGTACTTTCTACTTCTTACATGTTGAACCCAAATACCTATACTTTCTACTTCTTACATGTTGAACCCAAATACCTGTACTTTCTACTTCTTACATGTTGAACTCAAATACCTGTACTTTCTACTTCTCACATGTTGAACACAAATACCTGTACTTCTACTTATCACATGTTGAACTCAAATACCTGTACTTTTCTACTTCTTACATGTTGAACACAAATACCTGTACTTTCTACTTCTTACATGTTGAACACAAATACCTGTACTTTCTACTTCTCACATGTTGAACCCAAATACCTGTACTTTCTACTTCTTACATGTTGAACACAATACCTGTACTTTCTACTTCTTACATGTTGAACCCAAATACCTGTACTTTCTACTTCTTACATGTTGAACCCAAATACCTGTACTTTCTACTTCTTACATGTTGAACTCAAATACCTGTACTTTCTACTTCTCACATGTTGAACACAAATACCTGTACTTTCTACTTATCACATGTTGAACTCAAATACCTGTACTTTCTACTTCTCACATGTTGAACTCAAATACCTGTACTTTCTACTTCTCACATGTTGAACTCAAATACCTGTACTTTCTACTTCTTACATGTTGAACTCAAATACCTGTACTTTCTACTTCTCACATGTTGAACTCAAATACCTGTACTTTCTACTTCTTACATGTTGAACTCAAATACCTGTACTTTCTACTTCTTACATGTTGAACACAAATACCTGTACTTTCTACTTCTTACATGTTGAACTCAAATACCTGTACTTTCTACTTCTCACATGTTGAACTCAAATACCTGTACTTTCTACTTCTCTCATTTCCCAAACAGCTGGTTCCTTTAGTCTGAATGTGTGTTGGTGCGTGATCATTATTCTTTAGAGTCACTGCGTGCCTATTGGTTGGAACACGATCCGTGTATCCATCACTTCCTGGTCTTCTCTAAAGAAGAGGGACCAATGGAAACGTTGTCATGTTGCCGTTGGTCACCATGGAAACATTCATTAGCTAACAATGACATTATTGTTCTATTGATATAAAGGGAGGTCAGGTACTCTTTAAAGCAGCTGCTAGCTATGGGTACTTTCTACTGAAGTACACTTCAAAGCCTCTTTACTTTGACTTGAGTAAAGAAGTTTAGTCAGTACTTCTACTTTCACCAGAGTATTTTAAAACACGTGTATCTGTACTTCTACTTGAATAAAGGATGTGTGTACTTTTGCCATCTCTGCAATATTCTTCCTCCTCTGTCTCTGAATACAGGAAGGAAGACTTCAGTCCAGAGACTTACCAGCAGACCTGAGCAGCTCTGAAATTAATCCTATTGATCCAGCCCGCCTGCAGGTGGCGCTCTCCATCTCTGTCTTCCTGTTCAAGGTGGAAAACTCCCCAGAGACGGCCTTCAATATGGCCAAGAAAGCTTTTGAGGACGCCCATGCCATGATTGATCTCCTGCCGGATGACCAGGAGGCCATCATGCAGCTGCTGAAGGACAAGGTGGACGCACTGATCAGTCCATTATTATTGCAGTACAATTAGTTACAGCGTTATACAAGTTAACATACATGCGAAGGAATTTAAACTAATTCTGTTTAAAAATATATATATAATTAACGTGTCTCCTTTCATGTTATTTGTGTGAAATTATAGACATGAATAAATAAATTAAATGAATATCAAAGACATACAACAAATATAATTAAAGCTGATTAGAATATCTGCTGTCTTGGTTAATTGCACGGCTTTTATTGTGAAAAGCTAAGCTGAAATGGAGTGTCTAGCCGGCTTGATGCTGGTCTGATGTCTGCATGCTTTTATTTTGAAAAGCGGAAGTGATTCAAAGGATTTCAAAGACATATAATAGACATACAAAATGAACTCCCTATTAGTAATGAAGAAATACTCAAAATGTCAACATTAGAGCTGATTCAAATAGTCTGTTCTCCTGGTTCTCTGCATGGCTTTTCATTGTTTTGATATTATGTGCATGAAAAAAAAAAAACCTCTCTCTCTCTCACGGTATTCTGATTCTGGCCTTTATTGTGAAAAGCTAAGCGGAAATGGAGTGTCTTATTGTGTTAGCTTGATCCCGGTCTGAACCGGATGCTGAAGCGGATCTTCTTTAAAAGTTGAGACACGTCTAAGGTAAGAAAAAAAAGCACATCTGTTTTTAAATGAATCTAAACGTAAGGAAACGATATATGTGAATGTTAGATGTATCTTCACGAACAGACCGCTGATGGGGTAATGTCTTGGTGATGATAATCGGATAATTAGCTGTAATAGATGACTGTAAAGCTAACATTAGCCTAGCTTACCTTTAGCTTGTTTGAGCATCTCTGCAGAAAATACATAACATCTGAAGAAATTCAAAGTTTATTTTCTGGATAAAACATAATCCTCCGTGATTCCTGTGTAAATATTCATTTAATGCAGTTGTACATGTTATACATATGTAATGTACATAGATAATGTGTATTTTATTGCAGGCTACTTACAGTAAATCCAAAATAAATGTTTCAGATTGTTAAAGTAATTCCTAGAAGCTGACATTGGGATGTATTTCTCTGGTTTGTGTGTGACATGCTGTATCTAAGTCAGTGATGATGTTTAAGTGACAGGTAGGGTTCTGTTTCGATATAATTCATGTTTTATAATCTTTTATTTCAATTATAAGACAAACGACATTACAGCCAAATCTCATAATTATTAAAAAGTGCCGTTCTTATTTAAAACGAAATGAAAAATTAAGTTTCGAAGGCCAACAAATTGTGTGTGTGTGGTGTGTGTGTGTGTGTGTGTGTGTGTGTGTGTGTGTGTGTGTGTGTGTGTGTGTGTGTGTGTGTGTGTGTGTGTGTGTGTGTGTGTGTGTGTGTGTGTGTGTGTGTGTGTGTGTGTGTGTGTGTGTGTGTGTGTGTGTGTGTGTGTGTGTGTGTGTGTGTGTGTGTGTGTGTGTGTGTGTGTGTGTGTGTGTGTGTGTGTGTGTGTGTGTGTGTGTGTGTGTGTGTGTGTGTGTGTGTGTGTGTGTGTGTGTGTGTGTGTGTGTGTGTGTGTCAGACACACACACACTCCCACTCCCATTGTGCTTTAACCCAATCCACCAGAGCCACATCTGTAGGCTGGGTACTGCACACAGAGTCATGGTGACTTCGTAAATCACACATCCTAAATAAATATCCGTTGATGACTGAAGGAGTTTAATGGCCGCAGGGTTGGGTGTTGTTCTAATAGTTTCATATCTGAGCTTCCTCATAATGCATAACACGTGGAAGCTGCACAGGTTAGACGCTGGTGTTGTGCCGATACAGGTAAGGATACACTAATATCATTTGTATATGATTTCACATTAAATGAAGGATCCAAGAAAGCAAGTCTGAGCCGGCCCTAACTTTAGTCTTTATTCAAAAGAAAACCCTTCTCTTTAAGGTCGCCTATTATTTAAAATCCTCTTCTACATCAACATGTGTCCCCCTTCCTCATGTCTCTTCTACATCAACATGTGTCCCCTCTTCTTCATGTCTCTTCTACATCAACATGTGTCCCCTCTTCTCCATGTCTCTTCTACATCAACATGTGTCCCTCTTCTCCATGTCTCTTCTACATCAACATGTGTCCCCTCTTCTTCATGTCTCTTCTACATCAACATGTGTCCCCTCTTCTCCATGTCTCTTCTACATCAACATGTGTCCCCTCTTCTTCATGTCTCTTCTACATCAACATGTGTCCCCTCTTCCTCATGTCTCTTCTCACATCAACAGTGTCCTCTCTTCTCCATGTCTCTTCTACATCAACATGTGTCCCCTCTTCTTCAGTCTCCTCTCTACATCAACATGTGTCCCCCTTCTTCATGTCTCTTCTCCATCAACATGTGTCCCCCTTCTTCATGTCTCTTCTCCATCAACATGGTCCCCCTTCTTCATGTCTCTTCTCCATCAACATGTGTCCCCTCTTCTTCATGTCTCCTCTACATCAACATGTTGTCCCCTCTTCTTCATGTCTCTTCTACATCAACATGTGTCCCCTCTTCTTCATGTCTCTTCCTACATCAACATGTGTCCCCTCTTCTTCAGGTCTCTTCTACAATCACATGTGTCCCTCCCTCTTCTTCAGGTCTCTTCTCCATCAACATGTGTCCCCTCTGCTTCATGTCTCTTCTCCATCAACATGTGTCCCCTCTTCTTCATGTCTCCTCTACATCAACATGTTCCCCTCTATTCTTCATGTCTCTTTCTACATCAACATGTGTCCCCTCTTCTTCATGTCTCTTCTACATCAACATGTGTCCCCTCTTCTTCATGTCTCTTCTACATCAACATGTGTCCCCTCTTCTTCATGTCTCTTCTACATCAACATGTGTCCCCTCTTCTTCATGTCTCTTCTACATCAACACGGGTCCCCTCTTCTTCATGTCCTTCTTCTCAAGCATTTGTCCCTCTTCTTCATGTCTCTTCTACATCAACATGTGTCCCCTCTTCTTCATGTCTCTTCTACATCAACATGTGTCCCCTCTTCTTCATGTCTCTTCTACATCAACATGTGTCCCCTCTTCTTCATGTCTCTTCTACATCAACATGTGTCCCCTCTTCTTCATGTCTCTTCTACATCAACATGTGTCCCCTTCTTCTTCATGTCTCTTCTTCATCAACATGTGTCCCCTCTCTTCATGTCTCTTCTACATCAACATGTGTCCCCTCTTCTCCATGTCCTCTTCTAAATCCACATGTGTCCCCTCTGTGGAAAGAGACTCTGAAAGTTTCAGGAACAAAGATTTTCTCTCTTTTTGATCCATTTCTATAAAAAACCTGTCTGAAAATGAGCTGATCAGATTTTGGCCACTTTATGATGTCATAACGATGTTTTGGCTTGGGTAACCATTAGCCAATCAGCAACCAAGGTAACCCCCCCACCCCCCCACCTGAATCTCCTCCTAGCACCCTTAGGCGCGTTCACACCGGAGTACTTTCCCCGTTTAGTTCCATTAGTACTAGGGATGCACGATAATTATCGGCCCGATAATTATCGGTCCGATATTAGGAATTATGACGTCATCCCGATAAAACCCGATACCAGTATTAATAGCCCCGATAATATACAATATATTTTTTGGGTAAAAAAAAAAGAAAAAAATGCTGCGGTGTGGGTGGGTTGGGATGAGGGGCGCTTGTTTTTCACTCGGCTCCTCCCGTTTTGCCAGTACTGTGGTGTTAGTGGTTTAGGAAGAGGGGAGTTCTTCACAAATCCAGCGCTCCCTAATACTTCGAACCTGATCAGTCACCTGAAACATCGCCATCGCTACGATGGTGTGTTAAAAGCGTACGAAGACAATAATACAATACAAAGTGTGTGTGCGAGCCGAGCGCGTGGAGCTATGTGCAACTCAAGGCCTATGCTCGAACCGGAGCTGCCTGGACGCTGCAATCATGTGCTGAGTGTGCTGAGTTCTCCTACAATGTCCCGCTGTCTGCTTCCTGCATCAAGTCAAGTGCTCGGCGCAGTTGTGGCGAAATGTCGCTCCTCTGTTTTCATTTAAACAGCTCCTTATATCCGTTAGCGCAGCTAGCTAGCACCAGATGCTAACAACAACAATGCACGTAAGGTCTTTCTCTCGCTCGCTCGGGCCACACACACACACACCCTCCCGGTCCTCCAGATGGCCAGTCGGTGCCTGCCGGTGAGCGTGGAAGTGTGGTCTGCCACAAGCGGGCGGCAGGAGCGGGGCTGTCAGCATCAGCTTGGAGATGGTATTTTAAACTCGATGCGCTCTGAAGCTACGGGGCGGCCGAGGACAAAAAATACACATGCGTTAATCGCGTTAAAATAATTAGTGGCGTAATTTTTTTTTTTATTATCGGTATCGGTCTTGAGAAGCAGGAAGTTATCGGTATCGGTCTTGAGAAGCAGGAAGTTATCGGTATCGGTTTCAAAAAAACCAATATCGTGCATCCCTAGTTAGTACCCCCTGATGTCGCGTTCACACCAAAAAGAGTACTTAGTGCCGGGAACTTTTACCCCCATGTTTAGTGCCTGCTGAGAGGCGGTACTCTCCTGGGGGAAAAGTGCCCCAGTTCTGATTGGCTGGGCGGATTGAAACCACGCCCCGTAAAACTCTGAAATGTTTTGGAGAGCCGCCATTTTATTATCCTCACGATTAGCATTATTAGCATTCGCCCAGCGCACTAACGCAGAGAGACTAACTTTTGGCAACACAAAAAAAACAGAGGGAATTATGGGTAATGCTGCAATGATCTGTTTGGTGTTTCAGCCAATCAGAGGCAGCCTCTGGATATATCTGAGAGCTGTGATATACTGATGAGAAACAGTATGATGGGGACCTTTAAACTATGACTGTGTCTCCGCTTCCTGAACACAAACTGATAGCTGACTGTTTACTAGATTTTCTATTATTTTTTACGTTATTAAAGTTTTCTTAAAATAGTTTTCTATCTGTGTTTTTTTTAAATTTTTTGTTTTATTTGTATGTGTGCACCAAGTCCTCGTACGTAACCTGCCTGGTGATAAACCTGCATGTGGTTCTGTGTGTTTCAGCTCCTCTGTGGGAGTACTGGAAGTGGAGATGGGCCCCCGGGTCCCCCCCTCTGTTCTGCTGCTCCTCTCCTCTCTTCTGCTGCTGGCCGTTTGTTCTCAGAGCGTGGATTACTACGAGCTGCTGAAGGTCAGCAGAGACGCCTCCACCAGGGAGATCAGACAGGCCTTCAAGAGGCTGGCGCTCACCATGCACCCCCGACAAGAACCCCGTGAGTCAAACTGAGGAGACTGAGGACAGGAAGTGCTGTGTGAATATCGGCACTGAATTGAAAACGCGCTGTTCTTATAGAAAAACATCTTTGCTGCAGCAGATTCTCATTTGATCCATAACGGATGGATCTACGAATGGGCTTCATGGCTTTTTGCGGCTGCCTGACCAAATGAGACGGATATTCTAAATATGAATAAAGTTAACAGCAAAGAGGGAAATGAACTCCCGTCTGAGCTGCTAGTCACGGAGCTCTGTGCACATATTTAAATTAGGAAGTTTACACAAACATTTACCTTTTTCGAAAAAGAAAACACACAATCCTTGATTCCCTCTGAAACACATGCTCAGAACCCACCGCCCCATGACCACAAATCAACCTGGGAAACAACACCCAAAAAATGACTCAAAAATTGTGTTGGAGACCGAGGACAGTAAGTGTGTATCTCACCATTGGCACTGATTAAGTTACATATTATATATTAAGACATTCAGACATGTGTTAAAGGTCCCACGTCACGGCCATTTTCACTGATCATGATTCCATTGCGAGGTCGACTAGAATAGATTTATACTGTTCAATGTTCCAAACTCACATTGGTTTCTCAAAGCATCTCTGTAGAGCAGGGGTGTCAAACTCAATTTCATCTCGGGCCACATCAGCATTATGGTTGCACTCAAAGGGCCGGTTGTAACTTTAAGATTATATAAAAACACATATATAAATATTGAATATAAAAATAATGTATTATATGACATTATTGACTCTGCATTGGATTATTATCTCATAGGGTAATAACTTCATAATTAACTACGTCTGGAAGCAGAAGATAGGGCAAATAATTGCACGTCTCTTCAGTGAGAATGTCACAATATGATTTTAAAAGAAAAGCCAAATTCTGGAAAACCGAAAAAAGTAACATTTTGAAAAAAAAGTCAAATTCTGAGAAAAAAGTCAAATGAGAGATGCATTGTGGGACATGTAGTTTTATGGGCAACGTGCCTCTGTACATCGCCATGTAATCGTATAATAAACATATATTATTTCAGAGCTCTTGCGGGGCCACAGAAAATGAAGTCGCGGGCCGGATTTGGCCCCCGGGCCTTGAGTTTGACACCCCTGCTGTAGAGTATGTGTGTTCACTCTCTGTCTTACACGGCTTGTTGGAGCTCCTGCCACTAATTCTAATTCCCTGTGAGCCCAGTGGCCGTCAGCGAGACAGCGAGACAGCGAAACCCAGCCCGAACACACACACACACGCAGCCTGGCTGGGAGTGTGTGTGTGCGCCCAGGCTGAGTTCCGCGGTGTCTCGCTGTCTCGCAGACCCCACAACCAGTCCCGCAGAGTGTGTGTGTGTGTGTGTGAGGAAGTCCGCGGATTGGTCCAAACGTAACGGCTCCGTAGATTGGACCCGAAATACGTCACTGTACCCAGGAAGCAAACAATGGGAAATGAGAAATCCCCAACGAGGCGTTCTGGGGCAGCACAGACAGGTCTTCTCTGCGTTAGAGCTTTACTCGCTACAGGGTGTGCTTTGAGGGTGTGTGACTCTTGCTCATCTTCACGTTTGTTTAATCTCTGCTGAAACTTATTAAGATTATTTTACAGAAGCCCTAAATCTGCCGTAAATCATCGCTTCTCCTTTATTGAGATGTTTGTATTTCTGTGCTTGTTCCTCGTTAGATCAAGACATCATACAATGCGTTTGTGTTTCAGGGCGACTCCTCGGCCCACGACAGGTTTCTGGAAGTGAACAGAGCCTACGAGGTTCTGAAGGACGCTGACCTGCGGAAGAAATACGATAAATACGGAGAGAAGGGATTGGACGAGCAGCAGCAGGGCGGAGGATACGAGAGCTGGAACTTCTACAGATACGACTTCGGTAAGTCTACGTCACCTTCACACATGTGTCTGGAAAGCCGCGGGGATGCTGCCACCGAAAGACTCTAGGACATTCAATACTGTCTTCACAGAAGCACCAACTGATGTAACGACGAATACATCTGCATTTACAGTTAATAAACGTGTCTCTGTGCAGGAATCTACGACGATGATCTGGAGGTCATCACGTTGGACAGCGGAGACTTTGGTAAGACTCTCCACACTCGCTTTCGATTGTTAATCTGGAGATGCTATCTAACGCTGCCAGTTCTTCGCTTCCTTCACAGTTGATAGTTAGTTACACCAAGGATGGGCAAAAACATTTGTCGTGTGTTCATTTAAAACAATTATAGCTGCAGTTTGGCCGCTCCAGGTTTATCTGGAGGAGGCTTCAAGGGCTTTACGTGTTATAAATAGGAAGAGCACAGACGTATCAGATTACCATGACGACGAGGCACGCGTGTGTTGTGCAGTCGTGAGCTGTCAGTGGTGTAATATGATGTTAAAATGACATTGCAGTAATTGTTATTATATATTGACATTTTAATATGGACTAGTGCAATATCCAAATGCAAGAAGCACACTCTGTGTTAAAGGAGAGATATATATAGATATAGATATATATAGAAGTCTGGTGGAGCTGCAGAGATATCCTGACCTACAATCCATATTCTATAACCCTTTACTCTACGTGGCTTAGTTGAATACTCGATTCTTGATTGGTCAATTCAGAACACGTGACACGTTGTTAATCCACAACAGACAGACCGCTGTCAAGCACTTATTGGCCGTTGTTAAGGACGTTCACATCTGCAGAAACAAGTCCGCTCGATTGAACTGTGTATACGAAATGACGAACTGACGAGACGAGAGCGACAGGAAAGCAGCGGGGCGGAAAGCCTCCTTGTTACGCAGCGCTCCAGACAGAGACGCCAAACGGCATGTTCAAGAGTGCAGTTCCTTGTAATACGCGGGATAACGTAGAGCAGCGGTCGCCAACCAGTGGTGCGGGTGGACCGTTAAAAAAAAGAGTAACAAAACAGATGTGTGTAACGGCAGTATTAAGCGGTGTGTGTGGGTTTGTAACAGCAGTATTAAGCGCTGTGTGTGTGTAACGGCAGTATTAACAGGTGTGTGTTGTGTAACGGCGGTATTAAGCGCTGTGTTGTGTGTAACAGCAGTATTAAGAGGTGTGTGTGTAACAGCAGTATTAAGCGGTGTGTGTGTAACGGCAGTATTAAGCGGTGTGTGTGTGTGTACGGCAGTATTAACAGGTGTGTGTGTGTGTGTGTACGGCAGTATTAGCGGTGTGTGTGTGTGTAACGGCAGTATTAAGCGGTGTGTGTGTGTGTGTAACGGCAGTATTAAGCGGTGTGTGTGTGTAATGGCAGTATTAAGCGGTGTGTGTGTGTGTGTAACGGCAGTATTAAGCGGTGTGTGTGTGTAACAACAGTATTAAGCGTGTGTGTGTAACAGCAGTATTAAGCGCTGTGTGTGTGTGTGAGTAACGGCAGTATTAACAGATGTGTGGGTGTGGTGTGTATGTGTGTGAGTAATGGCAGTATTAACCTGTGTGTGTGTGTGTGGTGTGTGTGTGTGTGTGTGTAACAGCAGTATTAAGAGGTGTGTGTGTAACAGCAGTATTAAGCGGTGTGTGTGTGTAACGGCAGTATTAAGCGGTGTGTGTGTGTGTAACGGCAGTATTAACAGGTGTGTGTGTGTGTAACGGCAGTATTAAGCGGTGTGTGTGTAACGGCAGTATTAAGCGGTGTGTGTGTGTGTGTGTGTAACGGCAGTATTAAGCGGTGTGTGTGTGTAATGGCAGTATTAAGCGGTGTGTGTGTGTGTGTAACGGCAGTATTAAGCGGTGTGTGTGTGTGTGTAACAGCAGTATTAAGCGGTGTGTGTGTGTGTGTAACAGCAGTATTAAGCGCTGTGTGTGTAACAGCAGTATTAAGCGCTGTGTGTGTGTGTGTGTAACAGCAGTATTAAGCTGTGTGTGTGTGAGTAACGGCAGTATTAACAGATGTGTGGGTGTGGTGTGTATGTGTGGAGTAATGGCAGTATTAACCTGTGTGTGTGTGTGTGTGGTGTGGTGTGTGTGTGTGTAACAGCAGTATTAAGAGGTGTGTGTGTAACAGCAGTATTAAGCGGTGTGTGTGTGTGTAACGGCAGTATTAAGCGGTGGTGTGGTGTGTAACGGCAGTATTAACAGGTGTGTGTGTGTGTAACGGCAGTATTAAGCGGTGTGTGTGTAACGGCAGTATTAAGCGGTGTGTGTGTGTGTGTAACGGCAGTATTAAGCGGTGTGTGTGTGTGTGTAACAGCAGTATTAAGCGGTGTGTGTGTGTGTGTGTGTAACAGCAGTATTAAGCGCTGTGTGTGTAACAGCAGTATTAAGCGCTGTGTGTGTGTGTGTGTGTAACAGCAGTATTAAGCTGTGTGTGGTGAGTAACGGCAGTATTAACAGATGTGTGGGTGTGGTGTGTATGTGTGTGAGTAATGGCAGTATTAACCTGTGTGTGTGTGGTGTGTGTGTGTGTGTGTGTGTGTAACAGCAGTATTAAGAGGTGTGTGTGTAACAGCAGTATTAAGCGGTGTGTGTGTAACGGCAGTATTAAGCGGTGTGTGTGTGTGTAACGGCAGTATTAACAGGTGTGTGTGTGTGTGTGTAACGGCAGTATTAAGCGGTGTGTGTGTGTGTAACGGCAGTATTAAGCGGTGTGGTGTGTGTAACGGCAGTATTAAGCGGTGTGTGTGTGTGTAACGGCAGTATTAAGCGGTGTGTGTGTGTAACGGCAGTATTAACAGGTGTGTGTGTGTGTGTGTGTAACGGCAGTATTAAGCGGTGTGTGTGTGTGTAACGGCAGTATTAAGCGTGTGTGTGTGTGTGTAACAGCAGTATTAAGCGCTGTGTGTGTGTGTGTGTGTAACAGCAGTATTAAGCTGTGTGTGTGTGTGTAACGGCAGTATTAACAGGTGTGTGTGTGTGTGTGTAACGGCAGTATTAAGCGGTGTGTGTAACGGCAGTATTAAGCGGTGTGTGTGTGTGTAATGGCAGTATTAAGCGGTGTGTGTGTGTGTGTAACGGCAGTATTAAGCGGTGTGTGTGTGTGTAACAGCAGTATTAAGCGCTGTGTGTGTGTGTGTGTGTGTGTGTAACAGCAGTATTAAGCTGTGTGTGTGTGTGAGTAACGGCAGTATTAACAGATGTGTGGGTGTGGTGTGTATTGTGTGAGTAATGGCAGTATTAACCTGTGTGTGTGTGACGGCAGTATTAAGCGGTGTGTGTGTGTGTGTGTAACGGCAGTATAAACAGATGTGTGTGTGTGTGTAACAGCAGTATTAAGCGGTGTGTGTGTGTGTGTGTGTGTGTGTAACAGCAGTATTAACCGGTGTGTGTGTGTGTGTGTGTGTGTGTGTGTGTAACGGCAGTATTAACAGATGTGTGTGTGTGTTTCAGAGGCAGCGGTGAACTCTGGAGAAATCTGGTTCATCAACTTCTATTTCCCACGATGCTCACACTGTCACGAGCTGGCTCCTGCGGTAACATGACACGAAACACACACATCAGAAACACACACACATCAGAAACACACACATCAGAAACACACACATCAGAAACACACACACATCAGAAACACACACATCAGAAACACACACATCAGAATGTCATATTTTATTCTGTAAATGCACTGATCTGATCTGTGTGTGTCTTCTCTGTGTGTCTCTGTCTTCTCTGTGTGTCTGTCTTCTCTGTGTGTCTCCGTCTTCTGTGTGTCTCTCTGTCTTCTCTGTGTGTGTCTCTCTGTCTTCTCTGTGGTGTCTGTCTCATCTGTGTGTCTCTGTCTTCTCTGTGTGTCTCTGTCTTCTCTGTGTGTCTCTGTCTTCTCTGTGTGTCTCTGTCTTCTCTGTGTGTCTCTGTCTTCTCTGTGTGTGTCTCTGTCTTCTCTGTGTGTGTCTCTGTCTTCTCTGTGGTGTGTGTGTGTGTGTGGTGTGTGTGTGTCTGTCTTCTCTGTGTGTGTCTGTCTTCTCTGTGTGTCTCTGTCTTCTCTGTGTCTCTCTGTCTTCTCTGTCTGTGTCTCTGTCTTCTCTGTGTCTCTCTGTCTCTCTGTGTGTCTCTGTGTCTCTCTGTCTTCTCTGTGTCTCTCTGTCTTCTCTGCGTGTCTCTGTCTTCTCTGTGTGTCTCTGTCTTCTCTGTGTGTCTCTGTCTTCTCGTGTGTCTCTGTCTTCTCTGTGTCTCTCTGTCTTCTCTGTGTGTCTCTGTCTTCTGTGTGTCTCTGTCTTCTCTGTGTGTCTCTCTGTCTTCTCTGTGTGTGTCTCTGTCTTCTCTGTGTGTCTCCGTCTTCTCTGTGTGTCTCTCTGTCTTCTCTGTGTGTCTCTGTCTTCTGTATGTCTCTGTCTTCTCTGTGTGTCTCTGTCTTCTCTGTGTGTCTCTGTCTTCTCTGTGTGTCTCTCTGTCTGTGTGTGTCTGTGTCTCTGTGTGTGTCTTCTCTGTGTGTCTCCGTCTTCTCTGTGTGTCTCTCTGTCTTCTCTCTGTGTCTCTGTCTTCTCTGTGTGTCTCTGTCTTCTGTATGTCTCTGTTCTCTGTGTGTCTCTGTCTTCTCTGTGTGTCTCTGTCTTCTCTGTGTGTCTCTGTCTTCTCTGTGTGCGTCTCAGTGGAGGGAGTTTGCCAAAGAGATGGACGGAGTGATGAGGATCGGAGCAGTAAACTGTGGAGACAACAACCACCTGTGCCGGAGCAAAGGCATCAACAGCTACCCCAGCCTGTACGTCTACAAAGCAGGACAGGTGGGACATTCACTCCTTCTGCGTCCATCATGTCCAAAGCAGGACAGGTGGGACATTCACTCCTTCTGCGTCCATCATGTCCAAAGCAGGACAGGTGGGACATTCACTCCTTCTGCGTCCATCATGTCCAAAGCAGGACAGGTGGGACATTCACTCCTTCTGCGTCCATCATGTCCAAAGCAGGACAGGTGGGACATTCACTCCTATCATGTCCAAAGCAGGACAGGTGGGACATTCACTCCTTCTGCGTCCATCATGTCCAAAGCAGGACAGGTGGGACATTCACTCCTTCTGCGTCCATCATGTCCAAAGCAGGACAGGTGGGACATTCACTCCTTCTGCGTCCATCATGTCCAAAGCAGACAGGTGGGACATTCACTCCTTCTGCGTCCATCATGTCCAAAGCAGGACAGGTGGGACATTCACTCCTTCTGCGTCCATCATGTCCAAAGCAGGGGACACAATGAAAGTGTAGCTGGTGAACGTGGAGCTACAGTTACTTCCTAGCGTCTGTTTTCCTCTCCTGACGATCTGTATCTTCTCCCCGTGTCTACACTGAACACCTCCTGCATGCTGACAGAATACACTTCAGCTGACTCGCCTGCGTCTTGTCCCGTAGGCGCGTTCACACTGCGGGACTTTCCCCTAAAAGGTTCATGCGGACTTAGTTCATGCGAACTCTTTAGTTATGAACCGGAATAAGTCCCTGAGGGAGGATTAGGCAAATGAAGCCGCTGACGTCACTTCTTCTTCTGCTGCTTTGGGTTTACTGGCAGGCCGCAAACCACTTCACGGCGTATACTGCCACCCGGAGTCCCCGGCCGGAAGTATAAATAATACACTGTAGTTTAAAATATTTAACTGTAGTTTAAAATATATTTAACTTTAGTTTAAAATATAACACACTGTAGTTTAAAATATATTTAACTTTAGTTTAAAATAGAATACACTGTAGTTTAAAATATAACACACTGTAGTTTAAAATACATTTAACTTTAGTTTAAAATATAACACACTGTAGTTTAAAATATAACGCACTGTAGTTTAAAATATTTAACTGTAGTTTAAAATATAACACACTGTAGTTTAAAATATATTTAACTGTAGTTTAAAATATAACACTGTAGTTTAATATATTTAACTGTAGTTTAAAATATAACACTGTAGTTTAAAATATATTTAACTTTAGTTTAAATATAACACACTGTAGTTTAAAATATAACATACTGTAGTTTAAAATATAACACACTGTAGTTTAAAATATATTTAACTGTAGTTTAAAATATAACACTGTAGTTTAAAAATATTTAACTGTAGTTTAAAATATAACACTGTAGTTTAAAATATTTAATTGTAGTTTAAAATATAACACACTGTAGTTTAAAATATAACGCACTCTAGTTTAAAATATAACATACTGTAGTTTAAAATATAACATACTGTAGTTTAAAATATAACATACTGTAGTTTAAAATATAACACACTGTACTTTAAATATAACGCACTGTAGTTTAAAATATAACACACTGTAGTTTAAAATATATTAACTTTAGTTTAAAATATAACACACTGTAGTTTAAATATAACGCACTGTAGTTTAAAATATAACATACTGTAGTTTAAAATATAACGCACTGTAGTTTAAAATATAATACACTGTAGTTTAAAATATAACACACTGTAGTTTAACATATATTTAACTGTAGTTTAACATATATTTAACTGTAGTTTAAAACATAACACACTGTAGTTTAAAATATATTTAACTGTAGTTTAAAATATAACACACTGTAGTTTAAAATATATTTAAATGTAGTTTAAAATATAATACACTGTAGTTTAAAATATAAACACTGTAGTTTAACATATATTTAACTGTAGTTTAAAACATAACACACTGTAGTTTAAAATATATTTAACTGTAGTTTAAAATATAACACACTGTAGTTTAAAATATATTTAACTGTAGTTTAAAATATATTTAACTTTAGTTTAAAATATAACACACTGTAGTTTAAAAACATAACACACTGTAGTATAACATATATTTAACTGTAGTATAAAATATAACACACTGTAGTTTAAAATATATTTAACTGTAGTTTAAAATATAAACACTGTAGTTTAAAATATAACACACTGTAGGTTAAAATATATTTAACCTTAGTTTAAAATATAAAGACTGTAGTTTAAAATATAAAAGACTGTAGTTTAAAATATATTTAACTTTAGTTTAAAATATAACCCACTGTAATATAAAATATATTTAACTGTAGTTTAAAATATAACACACTGTAGGTTAAAATATATTTAACTGTAGTTTAAAATATAACACACTGTAGTTTAAAATAAACACACTGTAGGTTAACATATATTTAACTGTAGTTTAAAACATAACACACTGTAGTTTAAAATATATTTAACTGTAGTTTAAAATATAACACACTGTAGGTTAAAATATATTTAACTGTAGTTTAAAATATAACACACTGTAGGTTAAAATATCACACACTGTAGGTTAAAATATATTTAACTTTAGTTTAAAATATAACGCACTGTAGTTTAAAATAATCGCACTGTAGTTTAAAATATAACACACACTGTAGTTTAAAATATCACACACTGTAGGTTAAAATATATTTAACTTTAGTTTAAAATAACGCACTGTAGTTTAAAATATATCGCACTGTAGTTTAAAATATAACACACTGTAGTTTAAAACATAACACACTGTAGTTTAAAATATATTTAACTTTAGTTTAAAAATAATACACTGTAGTTTAAAATATATTTAACTAGTTTAAAAATATACACTGTAGTTTCAAATATAACACACTGTAGTTTAAAATATATTTAACTGTAGTTTAAAATATAATACACTGTAGTTTAAAATACATTTAACTTTAGTTTAAAATATAATACACTGTAGTTGAAAATATATTTAACTGTAGTTTAAAATATATTTAACTTTAGTTTAAAATATAATACACTGTAGTTTAAAACATAACACACTGTAGTTTAAAATATAACACACTGTAGTTTAAAATATAACACACTGTAGTTTAAAACATAACACACTGTAGTTTAAAATATTTAACTGTAGTTTAAAATATAACACACTGTAGTTTGCCGTATACTCCGTCTTTAGCGTCCTGTTTTAATGCTAAATTGTTTCTTAAAATACTTATTTTTTAATATCCTTATATATTTCTTTGCAGCTTGTTTTCTTAGATAGTCCATGTTCCCACCGCCAGATACCAAAGCTAATTCCTTGTGTGTGTGAACGTGCCGGTTACACAGAGAGACTCAGGAGTGAGTCCACATTGAAGCACTTCATAGAAACAGCAGTCTTAATATTTGATTGAAGAAGCGTAGATAAAGTCTGTTGGTCCTTTTCAGTGGAAACTAGAAGTTAGAATGTGTAGCACAAAAGAAACACAGCGTATGTTCTACACTACAGTAAACCCAAGAACAAGACCACATGTCTCGCATTTCAGACTGAACTGACGGGTCTCCTAACGAGCATTGTATTTTTATTAGAGCCGGGACTCGATTAAAAAGATTAATCTAATTAATTGGAGGCTTTGTAATTAATTAATCGAAATTAATCGCATTTTTAATCAAATATACATATTTGACCTGAGAACAGGGAGAAGCAGTTTCCACATGGATGTGACTCCAGGTGGTCGACAGTCGAGTGCAATCCAGGGAGCTGGTTATTCTCTCAGACGTGGACTGACTTATCCTGGCCCTGAAACCAGTCCTCTGGTTGAGTGTGGGTTGGGTCAGGGTGTGGTTCCTGCACTCGGAGTCGGGCTAACGTCCACGCTAGCTGCTACATGCTAGCTGCTACATGCTAGCTGCTACACACTAGCTGCTACACGCTAGCTGCTACACGCTAGCTGCTACATGCTAGCTGCTACATGCTAGCTGCTACATGCTTTGCCTTTAGGTGATACTTCAGGCTTGATGAGCTGCGGCTCTTGTCGACGCTTCCATCCGTCCGTTTTTTAAAACAAAATGTCCCATCCACGGGGCCGACCAAAGCGGTCTCATCAGCTTGTTCGTTCATGTTTGACTATTGTTCCCCGTGGTTTGTTGTTGTTTGAAGTCCCATGCTGAAGTCATGAACGTTAGTTGGTGCTCCAGTATAATCGGTACGCCTGAAACTCGTCCAGTGAGAAACGTTCCGCTGTGCAAAAATAAGTGCGATTAAAATGCGTTAATTTTTGTGTAATTAATTCATCTTAATTAACGCGTTAAAGTCCCGGCCCTAATTTTTATTGTACAACGCCATGTGTTTGTATGCTGCTGCAAAGCAAACGTTCCCCACATTGGGATCAATGAAGTGTTGTTATTCTTATCTGAGTGACTTTGTGTTTCCAGAGACCAGAGAGGTTTAACGGAGAGCGCTCTAAAGACAGCCTGGTCCAGTTCTCCATGAAGTTCGTCACCACCTCCGTCACCGAGCTGTGGCAAGGTTCATATCACTCAGTCAGCTACTGTGTGAAGGTATCCAGGTGTGTTCTGACGTGTGTGTGTGTGTGTGTGTGTGTGTGTGTGTGTGTGTGTGTGTGTGTGTGTGTGTGTGTGTGTGTGTGGTGTGTGTGTGTGTGTGGGTGTGTGTGTGTGTGTGTGTGTGTGTGTGTGTGGTGTGTGTGTGTGTGTGTGTGTGTGTGTGTGTGTGTGTGTGTGTGTGTGTGGTGTGTGGGTGTGTGTTTGTGTGTGTGTGTGTGTGTGTGTGTGTGTGTGTGTGTGTGTGTGTGTGTGTGTGTGTGTGTGTGTGTGTGTGTGTGTGTGTGTGTGTGTGTGTGTGTGTGGTGTGTGTGTGCAGGTAACATGTTCAGTGAGATAGAGACGGCGTACTCCTCAGGAATGGGATGGCTCATCACTTTCTGCTCAGACTCTGGAGGTAAGGTTCGAGGTCATTTTGAAGTGCCTGTTATTTTGTTTATATTGATTGTTGTGCTTGTGTGTAGGTCTTAATGTGTACATATGTATACATGTGTCTGTTGATTGTGTGTATATAGCTATATACATATGTTTGTATTTGGGATTGTGGGAAACGGTATTTCGATCTGTCTGAACACACAAACTGAAAGATGGACAATAAAGTTGACTTTGACTTTAATAATAATAATAATTCCTTACATTTATTACAGCGCTTTTCCAGATGCTCAAAGCGCTTTTCCAAATACACATTACACATATCATACATGCAATGGTCACCACTGTGGACAATACCCACAGGAGCAAGTTCAGGTTCAAAGTAGGGTGGGCAATATTGAAAAATATATTATCACGATATTTTTCAAGCAGTGAAAAATAGACGAATATATCACGATCTTTTTTCATGTCGGTTATTATGGTTATTTTTCAAGTTACTTAACAGTACAAGCACCTACAAGGTAACAGAAACTAAACCAAAAAGGAGTAACAGACCAACATAGCATTTCAAGCTGGTTTTATTTCTGAAATGAATCCCTGAATGAACAATTCAACATGTTGATATGGCTTCAAGGCAGTTTCTCAGTATAAACATGAACTTTCTGAGGTAGCACGAACAGTGAACATCAAGAAACATGAAAAGGAGGGTAAAACATCAATGAGGAAAAGTCAGTGCCAAACAATTCAAATGTAAACTTTAGACTTGAAGTGCAATAAAAGACTTTAGCATAACTGAAGGGAAAAGTTTATTTTTTTTTCAAGTTTTTTTTCGTTTTTTTTTTTATCACGATAGATACGATATCTTTGAAAAAGCATATCGTGGAGACCTAATATCGTCACGACGATATATATCGTCATATCGCCCACCCCTAGTTCAAAGTTAGTTTATTTGTAAGACCCAGAGGCATTTCAAAGTGCTTCACATAGGCATTTAACACATAACAATTAAACACTAAAAAAGGACGATTCATATTCAGCGATAAAATACTGTCAGCGATAAAAGTGCAACGCTGAGGCTCGGTTAACGGACCAGGGTTTGTTCCAGGTAACACACTCTGCGTTTATCACCTGTTCACACACAGGTGTGTCCTGTAGTCATATCTTCACCACGCCTGTGTTCACGAGAGGAGGCCTATGGGTGCCATTAGGTTTGCTATTCCTGCCATGCTGTGGTTTTCTTTATCATTTCTTGTGTCTTCCATGTTGAAAAAGGGAAGCATGATTTCCACCCGAAGAAGTCTGTACTGTTGCTCCCTCTCGCATGCTTCTTCTCAACACAACTATTATCACTGATCGGCCGATGCACGATAGGACTAAGAGGCTTTTGCAGACTAACGATGACAACATCAATTGCACCCAATCATTCTGACATCATGGCCCACGGCTGCTGCGCGTATGACCGTGAGGACGTTTGATGGGAAAATCAATCGATGTTTATTTATAGCCCAATTTCACAATGTTACACTTGTCTCAGTGGTCTTCACAGTGTGTACAGAATATCAGTATGACAATACCACACCCTCTGTCCTCAGACCCTCTGTCCTCAGACCCTGTGTCCTCAGACCCTCTGTCCTCAGACCCTCTGTCCTTAGACCCTGTCCTTAGACCCTGTGTCCTTAGACCCTCTGTCCTTAGACCCTGTGTCCTTACACCCTGTGTCCTTAGACCCTGTGTCCTTAGACCCTGTGTCCTTAGACCCTCTGTCCTTAGACCCTGTGTCCTTATACCCTCTGTCCTTAGACCCTGTGTCCTTATACCCTGTGTCCTTATACCCTCTGTCCTTAGACCTTCTGTCCTTAGACCCTGTGTCCTTAGACCCTCTGTCTTAGACCCTGTGTCCTTACCCTGTGTCCTTAGACCCTCTGTCCTTAGACCCCGGTCCTTAGACCCTGTGTCCTTATACCCTCTGTCCTTAGACCCTGTGTCCTTATACCCTGTGTCCTTATACCCTCTGTCCTTAGACCTTCTGTCCTTAGACCCTGTGTCCTTAGACCCTCTGTCTTAGACCCTGTGTCCTTACACCCTGTGTCCTTAGACCCTCTGTCCTTAGACCCCGTGTCCTTAGACCCTGTGTCCTTAGACCCTCTGTCCTTAGACCCTGTGTCCTTATACCCTGTGTCCTTATACCCTCTGTCCTCAGACCCTCTGTCCTCAGACCCTCTGTCCTTAGACCCTGTGTCCTTAGACCCTCTGTCTTAGACCCTGTGTCCTTACACCCTGTGTCCTTAGACCCTGTGTCCTTAGACCCTCTGTCCTTAGACCCTCACATCGTACAAAATGCCCTCTTTTCTATGAAAACGCGCCTCAGGTGGTCGCTGTAAAGTGGGTCTGCTCAGAGTCATTTATTTAAGGAAGCAGTGTGTGATGATAAATAAATAAAGCTCCCCTGCACGTCATGGAAATACACAACTAGTTATTTCATGAACAACAGTGTTATTCCTCAGCCCTCAAAATGGCCTTCACATGCAAACCTCTCGGTGGCCGTTTCTCAGTGTCGAGGAGGCTTGCTTGGTAGCACATGCATTTAAACGGTGATTCGGCGCCACTCGACGACGTAGTGGCTCTGGAGCAGCGCTACTCGACATTGAGGAACGACCCGTGTGTCTGCGCTGTGATAGCAATGCAGCATCTAACTTCAGACTGTAGTCATTGTTAGTAATAATATTGTACGTTACTCTCCTCTCTCAGACTGCCTGGAGCCCAGAACGAGGCAGAAGGTGGCGGGGATGTTGGTGAGAACTCGGCATTAGTAAAAATACATTTGATGTCTCTATTGTAAGAACTGTGCCGGTTTACTCCATCACAACTTGGTGTTATGAGTGACATCGTAAATACCTTTCTTCATGTACATCGTCTAACGTCTAAAACGCCTCACGTCTGTGGTGAAAACACGCTAACAGAAGAAGAGCTTTTACTGTAGTAAAGTACACAGATTTGTGTGGTGTGTGTGTGTGTCCTAGCATTACTATACTTGTGGGGACCTAAATCTGTTTACATAGTCACGTGTGGGGACTCGCCTCCCTTATGGGGACACATTGGAGGTCCCCATGAGGGATCATTAATTTTAGGGTGAAGACTTGGTTAGGGTTAGGATTAGGTTAAGGCATGTTTGGTTAAGGTTAGGATAAGGCTCCAGGAAAGCATGTAAGTCTGTGTGTGTGTGTGTGTGTGTGTGTGTGTGTGTGTGTGTGTGTGTGTGTGTGTGTGTGTGTGTGTGTGTGTGTGTGTGTGTGTGTGTGTGTGTGTGTGTGTGGTGTGTGTGTGTGTGTGTGTGTGTGTGTGTGTGTGTGTGTGTGTGTGTGTGTGTGTGTGTGTGTGTGTGTGTGTGTGTGTGTGTGTGTGTGTGTGTGTGTGGTGTGTGTGTGTGTGTGTGTAGGATGGTCTAGTGAAGGTGGGATGGATGGACTGCACCTCACAGCAATATCTCTGTGACAGTTTCCAGGTAAGAGCCACACTCAAACGTTAGTTGTTGTTGTTGTTGTTTGTTGTTGTTGTTTGTTGTTTCCTTAAAGTTTTGACGCAGTTTTAACGTTAGGGATTTGTGTTGCAATATCTCGAGTGTTTGAGGACTATGGGGCGACAAAATCAGTCATAATCGTTGTTCATGTTCAACTTACAACAAGTTTAAGCTAGGTGACGGCAACAGCTGGTAAACTCTAGAACGTCTCTGCTGGTTCTACTCATGTAACATAATCCCTTCAGCACACACACTCCGACATGTAGAATAACTTCACCTCTGATTGTGAGGATTTTGCCGCCTCTAAATCTTCAAAAAGTTTTCAATTATTCCCAATAAAACGAAATCCTTTGTTTGTGGTAATTGATCCTCCTGTGTTGACTCCCATGGTTCCTCGCTCGTTACGTTAATATGGAACATGAGTCAGAGTATCATCTGCGGGGGGGTAGATGTGTTGTTGTTGTTGTTGTTGTGTGTGTGTTCTGCTGCAGTACGAGTGTGTGATCAGTGTTGGTGTTTCAGGTGACGAGCGGAGCGACAGCCCTGTTCCCGCCTGGCAGCACTCTGGATCAGAAGGGCAGCGTGTTGGTGAGACACACACCACACACACACACACACACACACACACGCACACACACACCTCACTATGTACACACTGTACTGCAGATACTGAGTGTAATACTGCATCATGTGTGTATTTATTCCAGTGGCTGAATACTTTGGACAGTAGAGAGATTTACAACCAGGTCATCAACCACCTGCCGGACCTGGAGCTGCTGACAGGAGACAGCTTCAAGGTACACACACACACACACACACAACACACACACACACACACACACACACACACACACACACACACACACACACGCTCACACACACACTCTCTTTCTTTCTCTCTCTAATACACACATAGTCAGATTAGCTTCTGTTGCTTTTAGATACACACACACACACACACACACACACACACACACACACACACACACATATATCATATCAATCTACTTCCTGTTGTTACTTCTTCCTGTTTCCAGAGGAAGTTGGCCCATCATCGCTGGTTGGTCAGTTTCACATTTGGAGAGAAAAGCCCCGCCTCCAACGAGTACAAGAAGCTACAGGCTTTCCTACAAGGAGATCACATACAGGTACTGTCTGTCTCTACTTTAAAGAGTCCTCTCCTGCTGATGTTCAGGTGTATATCAGTATGTAGTGTCTCTACTTTAAAGAGTCCTCTCCTGCTGATGTTCAGCTGTATATCAGTAGTAGTGTCTCTACTTTAAAGAGTCCTCTCCTGCTGATGTCCAGGTGTATATCAGTATGTAGTGTCTCTACTTTAAAGAGTCCTCTCCTGCTGATGTTCAGGTGTATATCAGTATGTAGTGTCTCTACTTTAAAGAGTCCTTTCCTGCTGATGTTCAGGTGTATATCAGTTTGTAGTGTCTCTACTTTAAAGAGTCCTCTCCTGCTGATGTTCAGGTGTATATCAGTATGTAGTGTCTCTACTTTAAAGAGTCCTCTCCTGCTGATGATCAGGTGTGTATCAGTATGTAGTGTCTCTACTTTAAAGAGTCCTCTCCTGTCTCTCAGGTGGGCAGAGTGGACTGTAAATCAGATCTGAAGTTGTGTCAGTCTCTCTACACATCCACAAACCCTGTGTGGCCGTCTTCAAAGGGATGGGGATCCACGACTTTGAGATCCACCACGGTCAGTAAAACCGTCTTTCTTCAGTATTTTATGTTCATAAATATACAGGTGGTGTTCTGGTGCATATTAAAGACCTCTGTCACTGTTGCTGTGTGTGTATAACCTGTGTGTGTGTGTGTGTGTATAACCTGTGTGTGTGTGTGTATAACCTGTGTGTGTGTGTGCAGGTAAAGACGTGCTGTACAACATCGTGGGCTTTGCGCGGGACAGCGTTCGAGCTCACGTCAACACTCTGAGGCCGGACAACTTCCCCTCAGAGAAAGACAGGAAGGAGCCTTGGCTCGTGGACTTCTTCGCTCCGGTTCGTCTAATCATCATTCTGGAGATAACTGTGTGTGTGTGTGTGTGTGTGTGTGTGTGTGTGTGTGTGTGTGTGTTAGTGTGTGTGTTATAGCCACGGACTTTCCTTCCCGTTGACCGTGCAGCTGTGCTTGGGGTTAGCTAGCTGTGCTTAGGGTTAGCTAGCTGTGCTTAGGGTTAGCTAGCTGTGCTTAGGGTTAGCTAGCTGTGCTTGGGGTTAGCTAGCTGTGCTTAGGGTTAGCTAGCTGTGCTTAGGGTTAGCTAGCTGTGGTTAGGGTTAGCTAGCTGTGCTTAGGGTTAGCTAGCTGTGGTTAGGGTTAGCTAGCTGTGCTTAGGGTTAGCTAGCTGTGGTTAGGGTTAGCTAGCTGTGCTTAGGGTTAGCTAGCTGTGCTTAGGGTTAGCTAGCTGTGGCTAGGGTTAGCTAGCTGTGGTTAGGGTTAGCTAGCTGCGGTTAGGGTTAGCTAGCTGTGGCTAGGGTTAGCTAGCTGTGGCTAGGGTTAGCTAGCTGTGGCTAGGGTTAGCTAGCTGTGGCTAGGGTTAGCTAGCTGTGCTTAGGGTTAACTAGCTGTGGTTAGGGTTAGCTAGCTGTTGCTAGCTGTGGTTAGGGTTAGCTAGCTGTGCTTAGGGTTAGCTAGCTGTGCTTAGGGTTAGCTAGCTGTGCTTAGGGTTAACTAGCTGTGGTTAGGGTTAGCTAGCTGTGGCTAGGGTTAGCTAGCTGTGGTTAGGGTTAGCTAGCTGTGCTTAGGGTTAGCTAGCTGTGGTTAGGGTTAGCTAGCTGTGGCTAGGGTTAGCTAGCTGTGCTTAGGGTTAGCTAGCTGTGGTTAGGGTTAGCTAGCTGTGCTTAGGGTTAGCTAGCTGTGCTTAGGGTTAGCTAGCTGTGCTTAGGGTTAGCTAGCTGTGGTTAGGGTTAGCTAGCTGTGCTTAGGGTTAGCTAGCTGTGGTTAGGGTTAGCTAGCTGTGCTTAGGGTTAGCTAGCTGTGGTTAGGGTTAGCTAGCTGTGGTTGGGGTTAGCTAGCTGTGCTTAGGGTTAGCTAGCTGTGGTTAGGGTTAGCTAGCTGTGGTTGGGGTTAGCTAGCTGTGTTTAGGGTTAGCTAGCTGTGCTTAGGGTTAGCTAGCTGTGGCTAGGGTTAGCTAGCTGTGGTTGGGGTTAGCTAGCTGTGTTTAGGGTTAGCTAGCTGTGCTTAGGGTTAGCTAGCTGTGCTTAGGGTTAGCTAGCTGTGCTTAGGGTTAGCTAGCTGTGGTTAGGGTTAGCTAGCTGTGGTTGGGGTTAGCTAGCTGTGCTTAGGGTTAGCTAGCTGTGGTTAGGGTTAGCTAGCTGTGGTTGGGGTTAGCTAGCTGTGCTTAGGGTTAGCTAGCTGTGGTTAGTGTTAGTTAGGGTTAGCTAGCTGTGGTTAGTGTTAGTTAGGGTTAGCTAGCTGTGGTTGGGGTTAGTTAGGGTTAGCTAGCTGTGGTTAGTGTTAGTTAGGGTTAGCTAGCTGTGGTTAGGGTTAGCTAGCTGTGCTTAGGGTTAGCTAGCTGTGCTTAGGGTTAGCTAGCTGTGCTTAGGGTTAGCTAGCTGTGCTTAGGGTTAGCTAGCTGTGCTTAGGGTTAGCTAGCTGTGGTTAGGGTTAGCTAGCTGTGCTTAAGGTTAGCTAGCTGTGCTTAGGGTTAGCTAGCTGTGGTTAGGGTTAGCTAGCTGTGCTTAGGGTTAGCTAGCTGTGCTTAGGGTTAGCTAGCTGTGGTCGGGGTTAGCTAGCTGTGGTTGGGGTTAGCTAGCTGTGCTTAGGGTTAGCTAGCTGTGCTTAGGGTTAGCTAGCTGTGGTTAGGGTTAGCTAGCTGTGGTCAGGGTTAGCTAGCTGTGCTTGGGGTTAGCTAGCTGTGCTTGGGGTTAGCTAGCTGTGGTTGGGGTTAGCTAGCTGTGCTTAGGGTTAGCTAGCTGTGGTCAGGGTTAGCTAGCTGTGGTTAGGGTTAGCTAGCTGTGCTTAGGGTTAGCTAGCTGTGGTCAGGGTTAGCTAGCTGTGGTTAGGGTTAGCTAGCTGTGCTTAGGGTTAGCTAGCTGTGGTCAGGGTTAGCTAGCTGTGCTTAGGGTTAGCTAGCTGTGCTTAGGGTTAGCTAGCTGTGGTCGGGGTTAGCTAGCTGTGCTTAGGGTTAGCTAGCTGTGGTTAGGGTTAGCTAGCTGTGCTTAGGGTTAGCTAGCTGTGCTTAGGGTTAGCTAGCTGCGGTTAGGGTTAGCTAGCTGCGCTTAGGGTTAGCTAGCTGCGCTTAGGGTTAGCTAGCTGTGCTTAGGGTTAGCTAGCTGTGCTTAGGGTTAGCTAGCTGTGCTTAGGGTTAGCTAGCTGTGGTTAGGGTTAGCTAGCTGTGCTTAGGGTTAGCTAGCTGTGCTTAGGGTTAGCTAGCTGTGGTTAGGGTTAGCTAGCTGTGCTTAGGGTTAGCTAGCTGTGCTTAGGGTTAGCTAGCTGTGCTTAGGGTTAGCTAGCTGTGGTTAGGGTTAGCTAGCTGTGCTTAGGGTTAGCTAGCTGTGCTTAGGGTTAGCTAGCTGTGCTTAGGGTTAGCTAGCTGTGGTTAGGGTTAGCTAGCTGTGCTTAGGGTTAGCTAGCTGTGCTTAGGGTTAGCTAGCTGTGGTCAGGGTTAGCTAGCTGTGCTTAGGGTTAGCTAAGCTGCGGTTAGGGTTAGCTAGCTGCGGTTAGGGTTAGCTAGCTGGTTAGGGTTAGCTAGCTGTGCTTAGGGTTAGCTAGCTGCGGTTAGGGTTAGCTAGCTGCGGTTAGGGTTAGCTAGCTGCGCTTAGGGTTAGCTAGCTGTGCTTAGGGTTAGCTAGCTGTGCTTAGGGTTAGCTAGCTGTGCTTAGGGTTAGCTAGCTGTGCTTAGGGTTAGCTAGCTGTGCTTAGGGTTAGCTAGCTGTGGTTAGGGTTAGCTAGCTGTGCTCCTCTCCTGTGAACACACATTATGACCCATGATGTCTAGCCTTCTTAGTTATTGTGTTTAATGCTCATTTAGCACACCTGAGATACACAGCAGGGAACCTCAGATAGTTTACCTTCAGGGCTGCTGTGGGTCCCACGTGCTGCACACACCTGCTACACACAGTGACACACAGAAACACACACAGAGACACACAGGGACACACACACTTTGATCGCACGACAAAAGGAGGAAAATAACCGTAATAGCTAGTTTTTGAACTTCATGAGAAACAACGGAGAGCCTTGAGAGGTGTTATTGCAGCTGTTGTGTGTCTGTGTGTAATTAGTGATCTGACATCACTGTGTGCTTTTATGCCGTTTCATTTACGTACACTTTGGGTTATTTCGCATCTGTTTCTGTCTCATGTCTTGATTTGACCGAATATTAATGTAGTAAATATCCTGTGCTCAGTGGTGTCCTCCGTGCAGAGCCTTACTTCCTGAGCTCAGGAAAGCTTCCATCCAGCTGGCCGGCCAGATGAAGTTCGGCACTCTGGACTGTACCATCCACCAGAACCTGTGCTCCATGGTAACACACACACACACACACACACACACACACACACACACACACACACACACACACACACACACACACACACACACACACACACATATGGACAGAGATGGCAAAAGTGCACACGCCCTTTCCTCAAGTAGAAGTACAGATACTCGTGTTTAAAGATACTCTGGTGAAAGTAGAAGTACGGACTAAACTTCTTTACTCAAGTCAAAGTAAAGAGGCTTTGAAGTGTCCTTCAGTAAAAAGTACCCATAGCTAGCAGCTGTTTTAAAGAGTACCTGACCTCCCTTTATATCAATAGAACAATAATGTCATTGTTAGCTAATGGATGTTTCCATGGTGACCAACGGCAACATGACAACGTTTCCATTGGTCCCTCGTCTTTAGAGAAGACCAGGAAGTGATGGATACACGGATCGTGTTCCAACCAATAGGCACGCAGTGACTCTAAAGAATAATGATCACGCACCAACACACATTCAGACTAAAGGAACCAGCTGTTTGGGAAATGAGAGAAGTAGAAAGTACAGGTATTTGAGTTCAACATGAGAGAAGTAGAAAGTACAGGTATTTGAGTTCAACATGTAAGAAGTAGAGAAGTACAGGTATTTGAGTTCAACATGTAAGAAGTAGAAAGTACAGGTATTTGAGCTCAACATGAGAGAAGTAGAAAGTACAGGTATTTGAGTTCAACATGTAAGAAGTAGAAAGTACAGGTATTTGAGTTCAACATGAGAGAAGTAGAAAGTACAGGTATTTGAGTTCAACATGTAAGAAGTAGAAAGTACAGGTATTTGAGTTCAACATGTAAGAAGTAGAAAGTACAGGTATTTGAGCTCAACATGTGAGAAGTAGAAAGTACAGGTATTTGAGCTCAACATGTATGAAGTAGAAAGTACAGGTATTTGAGCTCAACATGTAAGAAGTAGAAAGTACAGGTATTTGTGTTCAACATGTAAGAAGTAGAAAGTACAGGTATTTGGGTTCAACATGTGAGAAGTAGAAAGTACAGGTATTTGAGCGCAACATGAGAGAAGTAGAAAGTACAGGTATTTGTGTTCAACATGTGAGAAGTAGAAAGTACAGGTATTTGGGTTCAACATGTGAGAAGTAGAAAGTACAGGTATTTGAGTTCAACATGTAAGAAGTAGAAAGTACAGGTATTTGGGTTCAACATGTGAGAAGTAGAAAGTACAGGTATTTGAGTTCAACATGTAAGAAGTAGAAAGTACAGGTATTTGAGCTCAACATGTGAGAAGTAGAAAGTACAGGTATTTGGGTTCAACATGTGAGAAGGAAAGTACAGGTATTTGAGCTCAACATGAGAGAAGTAGAAGTAGTACAGGTATTTGTGTTCAACATGTGAGAAGTAGAAAGTACAGGTATTTGGGTTCAACATGTGAGAAGTAGAAAGTACAGGTATTTGAGTTCAACATGTAAGAAGTAGAAAGTACAGGTATTTGGGTTCAACATGTGAGAAGTAGAAAGTACAGGTATTTGAGCTCAACATGTGAGAAGTAGAAAGTACAGGTATTTGTGTTCAACATGTAAGATGTAGAAAGTACAGGTATTTGTGTTCAACATGTAAGAAGTAGAAAGTACAGGTATTTGTGTTCAACATGTAAGAAGTAGAAAGTACAGGTATTTGTGTTCAACATGTAAGAAGTAGAAAGTACAGGTATTTGAGTTCAACATGTAAGAAGTAGAAAGTACAGGTATTTGTGTTCAACATGTAAGAAGTAGAAAGTACAGGTATTTGAGTTCAACATGTAAGAAGTAGAAAGTACAGGTATTTGGGTTCAACATGTAAGAAGTAGAAAGTACAGGTATTTGGGTTCAACATGTAAGAAGTAGAAAGTACAGGTATTTGTGTTCAACATGTGAGAAGTAGAAAGTACAGGTATTTGAGTTCAACATGTGAGAAGTAGAAAGCACAGGTATTTGAGCTCAACATGTAAGAAGTAGAAAGTACAGGTATTTGTGTTCAACATGTAAGAAGTAGAAAGTACAGGTATTTGTGTTCAACATGTGAGAAGTAGAAAGTACAGGTATTTGTGTTCAACATGTAAGAAGTAGAAAGTACAGGTATTTGTGTTCAACATGTAAGAGTAGAAAGTACAGGTATTTGTGTTCAACATGTAAGAAGTAGAAAGTACAGGTATTTGTGTTCAACATGTAAGAAGTAGAAAGTACAGGTATTTGTGTTCAACATGTAAGAAGTAGAAAGTACAGGTATTTGAGTTCAACATGTAAGAAGTAGAAAGTACAGGTATTTGTGTTCAACATGTAAGAAGTAGAAAGTACAGGTATTTGAGTTCAACATGTAAGAAGTAGAAAGTACAGGTATTTGGGTTCAACATGTAAGAAGTAGAAAGTACAGGTATTTGGTTCAACATGTAAGAAGTAGAAAGTACAGGTATTTGTGTTCAACATGTAAGAAGTAGAAAGTACAGGTATTTGTGTTCAACATGTAAGAAGTAGAAAGTACAGGTATTTGTGTTCAACATGTAAGAAGTAGAAAGTACAGGTATTTGTGTTCAACATGTAAGATGTAGAAAGTACAGGTATTTGTGTTCAACATGTAAGAAGTAGAAAGTACAGGTATTTGTGTTCAACATGTAAGAAGTAGAAAGTACAGGTATTTGTGTTCAACATGTAAGAAGTAGAAAGTACAGGTATTTGAGTTCAACATGTAAGAAGTAGAAAGTACAGGTATTTGTGTTCAACATGTAAGAAGTAGAAAGTACAGGTATTTGAGTTCAACATGTAAGAAGTAGAAAGTACAGGTATTTGGGTTCAACATGTAAGAAGTAGAAAGTACAGGTATTTGGGTTCAACATGTAAGAAGTAGAAAGTACAGGTATTTGAGTTCAACATGTAAGAAGTAGAAAGTACAGGTATTTGTGTTCAACATGTAAGAAGTAGAAAGTACAGGTATTTGTGTTCAACATGTAAGAAGTAGAAAGTACAGGTATTTGAGTTCAACATGTAAGAAGTAGAAAGTACAGGTATTTGAGTTCAACATGTAAGAAGTAGAAAGTACAGGTATTTGAGTTCAACATGTAAGAAGTAGAAAGTACAGGTATTTGAGTTCAACATGTAAGAAGTAGAAAGTACAGGTATTTGAGTTCAACATGTAAGAAGTAGAAAGTACAGGTATTTGAGTTCAACATGTAAGAAGTAGAAAGTACAGGTATTTGAGTTCAACATGTGAGAAGTCAAAGTAAAAAGTCGTCAGAAAAATAAGTAGTGGAGTAAAGTACTGATACCAGAAGCAATGTACTTAAGTACAGTAACAAAGTATTTGTACTCCACTACTTCCCACCTCTACATATGGACCACACCATTATGAATGAATCAGACTCAGGTTGATCTCAGTTGTGTGTGTGTGTGTGTGTGTGTGTGTGTGTGTGTGTGTGTGTGTGTGTGTGTGTGGTGTGTGTGTGTGTGTGTGTGTGTGTGTGTGTGTGTGTGTGTGTGTGTGTGTGTGTGTGTGGTGGTGTGTGTGTGTGTGTGTGTGTGTGTGTGTGTGTGTGTGTGTGTGTGTGTGTGTGTGTGTGTGTGTGTGTGTGTGTGTGTGTGTGTGTGTGTGTGTGTGTGTGTTCGTTCCTCAGTATAACATCCAGGCGTACCCCACCACCGTGATCTTTAACGGCTCCTCAGTTCATGAGTATGAAGGACAGCATTCAGCCGACGGCATCCTGGAGTTCATACAGGTACAAATACACACATCTGTTACACACTAATACAACACGATACACACTTCTTTCTTCTTCTACTGCTTCCTCTGCTCACAGGAAGTCATTCTTACTTCAGGTGCTCCAATCACGATTTAAAGCCTTATTTATTTCTAACTTTTCGTGCATTGTATTTGAAATTGAATGCATTTACAGCAGCAGTATTGGCTCTCTCTGAGACTCGAGCACACCTGCAGTGAAGCTGTTCACCGTACTCACATCTCACTGCTGCCGCCTCCCCAATATGTGCTTGAGAGCAGCGCTTCCCAACCTCTTTCATCTCAGGGCCCACTTAAGAATTTTTTTCGCGCCCCACATTCAACCATAAACAACGGAGAAGCCAAGTCCCTCCTTTTCATGGGACCTTACATCAGAAAAAGCATGTATTGAAGTCAATGGAGAGAGAAAGATTATCTCTCGATCCCGTTTGAATTGAGCCACGAATTACACACATGATGTTTGTCAATTTAAAAGATAATTTTGAAAGTCAAAAAAGTTAAAAAGTGTCGTAAAACTGTGAAGTAACACATTTCTTTGTGTGAAGCCGCTCAATGACCACATCCCCGTCTCGCACCACACACCCAGACGGCCGTCACGTTGAACATTTCACTTCTTTCTTTCAGAACGAGGCGGAAAGTATTAAAAGAGGTGGAAATCACTCCAAGTCTGGGCGCGTTGAGAGCTGCACACACACAAGGGGAGTCAGTCGGTTCCGTGAGAGCCAGCACGCGGGACCGGGACTCTGGGAGTTGTAGTCTTTCTAGTTGCGTATTTTTCATAGTCTTATATTTCAACAGTTTTACGACAAACTGTGACTTTTTTGACACGGAAATTATTTTTTAAGATTGACAAACATCAGGTTTGTAATTCGTGGCACAATTCAAACGGGATCGAGAGATAAGTTTTCTCTCCATTGACTTCAATGCATACTTTTTCTGAAATAAGGTCCCATGGGGCGGAAGTAGATGGGCGGGACTTCGCCTCTCTATACGGAGGCTAAATAAAGTTCTGATTGGTCAATTCAGAACATGTGACACGTTGTTACTCCAATGGAACAGACCGCTGTCAAGGACTGTAATGACCGTTGCTAAGGACTGTAATGACCGTTGCCAAGGACTGTAATGACCGTTGCTAAGGACTGTAATGACCGTTGCTAAGGAGGATCGAGAAGAAGGAAAACAGGTTATGTTTCCACACAAATCTTGTTGCAAATTATTTGGCGGCAAATATTGAATTTACATCCTTTAATATTTTATTTGGGCTTTTAGATGAAGACCACACACAGTTAATAAATGCAACTATTCTTCTGGCTAAAATACATATTTTTAAAAGTCAATCGAGGAGTAATCTTAATTTAAAGTATTTGAAGAGTAGATTACAAATACATTTCTTTTGGAACAAATCTTTATTTCTTCTGTTTTTGTTTAGTTGTCTGAGATGGGAATGTTATCTCCTATATGTTATTATGTCCACGTTTGTGTCTTTAGCCTGTACAAAATATAAAATAATTATTTGGCGGCCCACTTGCAATACCTTCGCGGGCCACTAGGGGGAACCGCTGGTTTGAACTACAACAGGTTGCATCCTCACTCTGTAAAGAAGAAGCGTTCTCTCTGTGTCTCTGCAGGACCTGGTGAATCCGTCTGTGATGGTTCTGGATCCCGACAGCTTCAACGAGAGAGTGAAAGGTGAACAAACCCTTGGTGCTTCCTGGCCTGTTGGTGGTCAGGTTGCCTTTACCTTGTTTTCGTCACATTGTGGTTGAGTTACGGCCCGTCCACACAGCGGCGTGCGTTGACGCTTGGAGGTGGGCATATCTGAAGCTTGGGAAACATGAATCTCCCGCCCCCGACATACAGAGCAATAGCAAAGTTAAAACGAAGTAAACTGGATATAAAATCCCCAAACAGGCGAAACCCTACCAGTTCCACCCACTGTCTCTGCCCCTCCCTCCATGCCTCGCTCCTCCGGTTTGTATCCCGGTAGATGAACAGGGACTGATCATCAGCACCGGGTGATTCACGACCGCTACGATGAACTTTCCCTCCATTTTTTTGAATATGAGGAAATGGCCTGCGTCGTCTCTCCCAGCATACACGCGGTTTGATTGGCTACTGCTTGTACTGTCAGATTTGCATACGAGGATTGATTGGCTGACGCCTCCGTCGAGGCGGCAAAAAAGTAGAACATTGCTCTACTTTTGCAGCGAGCAACCTAGAGAGAAGCTACGCTTTGCTCCCACAATGCAGTTCGGCGAATCCGTGACGTCACCCCATTCAAAGTGAACGGGCAGAAGCGTCGGAAGCTTCAACGCACGCCGCCGTGTGGACGGGCCGTCAGCATCGGTGCATCAGTCATTTTATATCTTTTTGTTACATGTTTTTATGAATGCAGGACAAAAACACAATCACATTATTTTTGGGGAATCTTATAATTTTTTAATATATGATTGTTGTTTTATTGCTTGATTTTAATGTGACTTTTACTATATGTATTTGTTGTCCTTTTGTACTGCCTCTGGAAAGCGACTTTGAGCACCTCTAAAATACATTCATTGTTATTATTATTAAAATACTTGGAGTGAAAAACCAGAGACGGGAACCTTTTTTAAACAAACAAATACATATTTGAGATCCCAGTTGAGAATTCGAAAGGTTAAAGTTCAGATGGTTCTGCCTCCTGTTGGACTCATACCCTGAGACTAACCGAACATGTTCATTAAAGTAAACACGTTCAATGTTTTGCGTATTTAAACAAACATGTTTCAACGAACAGAGCGCAGACATTTATTTTGATTTACAGACAAGCTGCTTGTTGTCTCCAGTTTACGGAGCTATGCAGCCTGTGCGTCTTTAAAACTCACTACTCCAGTATGTTTACTACCACTGTTGTTGTTGTTGTTCTTGTTTTATTATTCTAAAGAGCCTCTGTGTTGTTGTCTCAGGTCGAGGGGGGGGGCAGCTCTGGGCGGTGGATTTCTACGCTCCGTGGTGCGGACCCTGTCAGGCTCTGATCCCCGAGTGGAGACGCATGGCCAGGGTAACGCACACGCACGCACACACACACACACACACACACACACACCACACACACACACACACACACAGCATTTAGCTGACGCTTTTATCCAAAGCGACTTACAATAAGTACATTCGACCAAGAAGTTACAACCTTGAAGAAAACAAATCATAAAGTACATCAGGTTTCATAGAGCCACACAACACACACACACACACACACACACACACACACACACACACACACACACACTAAACCCTGTCTGCCTCCCTCCAGATGCTCTCTGGTCAGATTCAGGTGGGCTCGGTGGACTGTAAACGTTTCCAGACGTTCTGTCAGACTCAGGGAGTGAGAGCGTACCCCGAGATCCGCCTGTACCTCGGAGACCCCCGCAACGCAGACCGCTACACGTACGTAACACACCTCAACACACTCATTCTGTATGTAACACACACTTTAAACATCGAGACTGGCTAAGACACCTATGAAGCACACTTTAAAGCACTGACTCTGTGAGTACTGGCACTCCTGCAGTGCATGTTGGGAGCATAGTGACACTACTTTGTCACACTTGTGCTCCGATTGGCTATCGCTCCAACACATTATAGGCTAAGGGACGGGACCTCTCTAAGCTGGTAGACCAATCACAACAGAGCCGGCCAGCTAGCCAATCAGAGCAGACTGGGCTCTGGTTTCAGACAGAGGGTGAAAAGAGGTGCTGCAGCACAGGCAGTATGAGAGAATAACGTTGTGGAGGATTTAAAGTGTGTGTGTGTTGTGTGTGTGTGTGTGTGTGTGTGTGTGTGTGTGTCCTCAGGACTTATAATGGCTGGCACAGAGACGCACACTCTCTGAAATCCTGGGCCCTGAGGTGAGAAAACACCGTTCTTCCTTTGTCTTGTCTTTTCAGCGTCTTATTATTATATCAGTGTGTGTGTGTGTGGTGTGTGTTGTGTGTGGTGTGTGTGTGTGTGTGTGTGTGTGTGTGTTGTGTGTGTGGTGTGTGTGGTGTGTGTGTGTGTGGTGTGTTGTGTGTGTGTGTGTGTGTGTGTGTGTGTGTGTGTGTGTGTTGTGTGTGTGTGTGTGTGTGTGTGTGTGTGTGTGTGTGTTTGTGGTGTGGTGTGTGGTGTTTGTGTGTGTGTGTGTGTGTGTGGTGTGTGTGTGGTGTGTGTGGTGTGTGTGCAGCTCTCTCCCCAGGGTGTCGGTGGATCTCTCCAGACTCCTTCAGGTCTCAGGTTCTGTCGGGTCAGGATCACTGGGTTCTGGATTTCTACGCCCCGTGGTGCGGACCCTGCCAACACTTCGCCCCCGAGTTTGAAATCCTGGCCCGGGTGAGAACACACCGTCTTATCTTCATCATCATCATGTGCTCAGCAGCTACGGGTAGATATCTCAACGCGGACTGAAGTCCCAACGGAGCAGCGTGAATATATATTTAGGACAGAGAACAAATAAAACCCAAATAGTGCAAGAAGAGTCTTTATACAAGTAAATGGAATTATACAGGATACTTTTAGATGCTTATAGAAACATCTGAACGTTAAATGAAATGGTGTGTGTGTGTGTGTGTGTGTGTGTGTGTGTGTGTGTGTGTGTGTGTGTGGGTGTGTCCAGTCTCTTAAAGGGAGGGTCCGAGCAGGGAAAGTTGACTGTCAGGCTCACCATCAGACCTGTCAATCAGCCGGGATCACAGCTTACCCCACCGTCAGATTCTACCCGTACCTGGGGACACGGAGGGTAAACACACACACACACACACACACACACACACACACACACACACACACACAGCAGAAGCGCCGTATTGAAAATCAAATGTTTGTGTTCTGGCAGCATGAGCACAGCGGGGAGTACATCAATAGCCGCGATGCTAACGTGATCGATGACATCATCACACAGCGACTACAGAAGCTGGCGCCACGGTTACAAAACAAAAACAAGGCGAGTCTCCGTTCAGGTCAAATCTAAACAGAAATCGGAAACATTTTAAATCTGACCGAGGTTTTACTTTTTTTTTCACCGCAGGACGAGCTCTGATGACCTCACGGTGCTGCTGTGAGAGAGAGAGAGACCTGATTGGACGACGAGGGACAGCGGTGGATATGATTGGTCCAGCACAATGACCGATCAGGGAACACTCCTTAAGAAGACCTCCGCTAAACACACACACACACACACACACACAACACACACACACACACACACCACACCACACACACACACACACGGACAGACGTTTCCTGCTGTGTTGAATGTACTGAACACTTTTTGCCTTTTTTGTTTTTATTTTTGTCTCCATTGTTTGTATTTACTCTATGAAGTAAAACTGGAGGACGCTGTATACTGGACTTGTTACTGAGAAACACACACACACACACACACACACACACACACACACACCCCGACACACACTCCTGTTGGCATAGTGTTGTATTTTATTGTACATGTAGAAACCTTCTGAATAAAATGGTGTTTCTGTTAAATTAATTAAACAGTCGCATCACTTTTACAACCTTTACTGCAGTTTCCATCATTTTTTAATACAAATATCTCCAAAAACGTCTTTAAAACTGAAGAAATGAGGCTTTTAATACATAAATGGCCAATTATTACGTTCACTGTTCGAGCAAAAATGCAAAAAAACGATTCTGTGGTTGCTGTTTTATGAAATAAAGAGACATGCTGGTTTATATTGGACTATCATTAAGCGAAATGCTATCCTGGTCATTCTGAGATGTACGAAAGCGACCACAGACTGCAGACTCCTGAAGTGTAATGGTTCAACCAGCAGGGGTCGCTTGCTCTGTTGAGAGAAACAATCCTCTTTATTTCTATAGCACAGTTTAAAAACAGGGTTTGCCAAAGTGCTTCACACCGAGCATAACATAACAAATATAATATTACAAGAATAGATGAAAGGCACACAAAGGCTACGGACAGACAATAAAAGCATACACATAGGTAGAGCTCAGACTGACTCGAGAGTGAGGGGAAAGAGGCGGGACTTAAACGTTTGAAGAGTGGGCGACAATTTGACATGGTGGGGGGGGGGGGGGGGGGGGAGAAAAACCCAGGAAGAAACTGAACTATTATATATATATTATAATACACATCACGCTGTTCAATGGTAAACACTGTAGAGGGCGCTGTTCAGCTGCTGCTGCTGGGTGGAATGATTGGAAGAGTGCGTGGACCGTCCCCGTTGATCAGCTGCCACAGAAAACAGTGAATGTGGCAGCTTCAGCCAACCCTGATCATTTCCAGCTGTTGTCCCGGCCAGATGATAAAAGACAGCTTTTTAAAATCAAAACGTCAACAGCATTAGTTATAAAGAAAGGATGAAGACAAGTCGATGGAGGCGAAAGGATAAAAGAGAACGATGCAATGCAAACACCACACGGTACTACGTGCATGTCTCATATAGCTCGTCACAATCACACAACAGAAAGGAGGGGTCCATGATCACAACATCCAACGCAGACGAGTGAGAATGCACTCTGCTCCAGGCTTTTGATGAGATTAAGGGAAAGAACGGGGAGTTTGACTTTCCGTATCTGGAGGAAAGTATATACATATTGTGGGGCTGAGACGCAGGGAAGTGGGAGGCGCCCCAACAGGTGGCGCCACCCGTTTCCAATTAGCAGTATTGGGAGCGGGGGTGGAGACCTCTCACCTAGATAACAACCTGTCCTTCACTGCAAACATCGCTGCTACAACCCGCTGCTGCAGATACACGCTCTACAGCATCAGGAGGATGCGTCCCCAGCTGACCCAGAAATCGACCCAGCTTCTGGTCCAGGCTCTCGTCACCTCACGCCTAGACTACTGCACCTCCCTCCTGGCTGGTCTACCTGCATGTGCCATCCGACCTCTGCAGCTCATCCAGAATGCAGCGGCTCGTCTGGTCTTCAACCTTCCTAAATTCTCCCACACCACGCCGCTCCTCCGCTCCCTCCACTGGCTTCCGGTAACTGCTAGAATCCACTTCAAGACACTGGTGCTTGCGTACCATGCTGCGAATGGATCTGGCCCTTCCTACATCCAGGACATGGTTAAACCGTACACCCCAGCACGTGCTCTACGCTCTGCATCAGCCAAACGACTCGCTGCACCCTCGCTGCGAGGGGGACCCAAGTTCCCATCAGCAGAAACACGTGGGTTTGCTGTCCTGGCTCCAAGATGGTGGAATGAGCTCCCATTGACATCAGGACAGCAGAAAGCTCACACACCTTCGGGCGCAGACTGAAAACTCATCTCTTTCGACTCCACCTCGAGCGATAGAACTGCTAACAGAGCACTTATATACTAATAAAGGGCTGGCTCTCAAGCCAGTTGAGTAGCACTTGAAATACTTGGCTCTATGAAACCTGATGTACTTTATGATTCTGTTTTCTTCAAGGTTGTGTCTTCCTGGTGGAATGTACTTATTGTAAGTCGCTTTGGATAAAGCGTCAGCTAAATGTAATGTGATGTGATGTAATGGTGCTAATCACTCCCTCAAGGGAGACAAAGCACCCAGAGTTGGTCAGTTGTGTGGCACATGGAGGGAGCAGGAGGCTCCCAGCGTGAGGAACGTTTTGGTAAGTCGGTTAGCGGCCCGGCTACGTTAGCCTTTGTTCTTTGGAAGGTATTTTTGAGTTTGATAGCAATAAAGCCTTTGTTTGGATTTGAACACTGCCCTCTGTTGTGATTGCTGCACGACCACTTTCCTCTTTATCTGCCCAGTCCTGTTACAATATATATGTTTTTGTTTTGGAGCACAGTCTCTGTATATGTGAGGGAGAAGACTCTTAACTGGTGGCTGAATGTTGGCCTCAGTCTGCAGTGAAAAGCAAAACACAAGAACATGTTGGACAAAACGGTGACTACAACTTCAGAGAATTTAAGACCAAAACCAGGGTTGAACCGCCAGTTAGTGCTACACAAAGCTAGGCCTACAACCGGGGGTTAAAGATCAACACATATTGGACCAAGCCAGGGCTAGAACATGAGAAACTGGAAGATGTGTGGGAAATAAAGAGGTAGCTAGACTAAGCTTGTCAATGTTATTTTTAGAATGATTTTAAATGATAATAGTACTCGAAGAAACGTTGAATGATCACCCGATTATTACTATTCATCATGATAAAGATATATACAAATCATAATCCAAACCAGGGCAAACACCCCAATGAGTACTTGACCAAAACAAGGACTAAATACCACAGAATATCTAACCAAACCAGGGCGAAAACACCGGGCAGTATTAGACCAAAACCAGGGCTAAAGAACAAATCAATATTAGACCAAAACCAAGGCTAAAGAACAAATCAATATTAGACCAAAACCAGGGCTAAAGAACAAATCAATATTAGACCAAAACCAGGGCTAAAGAACAAATCAATATTAGACCAAAACCAGGGATAAAGAACAAATCCATATTAGACCAAAACCAGGGCTAAAGAACAAATCAATATTAGACCAAAACCAGGGCTAAAGAACAAATCAATATTAGACCAAAACCAGGGCTAAAGAACAAATCAATATTAGACCAAAACCAGGGCTAAAGAACAAATCAATATTAGACCAAAACCAGGGCTAAAGACCAAATCAATATTAGACCAAAACCAGGGCTAAAGAACAAATCAATATTAGACCAAAACCAGGGCTAAAGAACAAATCAATATTAGACCAAAACCAGGGATAAAGAACAAATCATATTAGACCAAAACCAGGGCTAAAGAACAAATCATATTAGACCAAAACCAGGGCTAAAGAACAAATCAATATTAGACCAAAACCAGGGCTAAAGAACAAATCAATATTAGACCAAAACCAGGGCTAAAGAACAAATCAATATTAGACCAAAACCAGGGCTAAAGAACAAATCAATATTAGACCAAAACCAGGGCTAAAGAACAAATCAATATTACACCAAACCAAAACCAGGGCTAAAGAACAAATCAATATTAGACCAAAACCAGGGCTAAAGAACAAATCAATATTAGACCAAAACCAGGGCTAAAGAACAAATCATATTAGACCAAAACCAGGGCTAAAGAACAAATCAATATTAGACCAAAACCAGGGCTAAAGAACAAATCAATATTAGACCAAAACCAGGGCTAAAGAACAAATCATTATTAGACCAAAACCAGGGCTAAAGAACAAATCAATTAGACCAAAACCAGGGCTAAAGAACAAATCAATATTAGACCAAAACCAGGGCTAAAGAACAAATCAATATTAGACCAAAACCAGGGCTAAAGAACAAATCATTATTAGACCAAAACCAGGGCTAAAGAACAAATCAATATTAGACCAAAACCAGGGCTAAAGAACAAATCATTATTAGACCAAAACCAGGGCTAAAGAACAAATCAATATTAGACCAAAACCAGGGCTAAAGAACAAATCAATATTAGACCAAAACCAGGGCTAAAGAACAAATCAATATTAGACCAAAACCAGGGCTAAAGAACAAATCAATATTAGACCAAAACCAGGGCTAAAGAACATTACATTGCATTTAGCTGACGCTTTTATCCAAAGCGACTTACAATAAGTACATTCGACCAGGAAGACACAACCTTGAGGAAAACAGAATCATAAAGTACATCAGGTTCCATAGAGCCAAGCATTTCAAGTGCTACTCAACTGGCTTTAGATAAGCCAGTCCTTTATTAGTATATAAGTGCTCTGTTAGCAGTTCTTTGTTAGTAATTCTATCGCTCGAGGTGGAGTCGAAAGAGATGAGTTTTCAGTCTGCGCCAGAAGATGTGCAGGCTTTCTGCCGTCCTGATGTCAATGGGGAGATTATTATTAGACCAAAACCAGGGCTAAAGAACAAATCAATATTAGACCAAACTGGTACAGAAACACAAGATCATATTGAACAAAACAGTGACTGCAACACAAGAGAATCTAAGAGCACTCGGGCAGAACACAACAAATACTGGATGCAACCAGGGTTAAAACCTGACTGAGTACAAACTAGGACAATTGCAGCCAACATTTTAGATCAAACCGGGGCTTTGAGATTGTCAAATATTGGACCAAACTATGACTTAAAACTGCAGTTGGACCAAACCAGGGCTAAGACAACCAATGAAAACTACACAAATCACTAGAAATGGTACCAGCGCTAAAACACCAAAAGGACAGAAGACCAACCCAAGGCTAACACACCAGTAGGTATTGTATCAAAAGAGGGCTGAAACACGTTGGAAACCCCCCAGACTGGGGCTAAACCACTGAACCAGGGAAACAAACCTACAGTGGAAATATTCTGCTAAAAACACCACATCTTAAAAAATGTTCCCCGTACTGTAATTATCTTGAATGCACCTTCATGTACTTTCCACTTCTGAGTATTATAGGATTCAGGACAATTTCTGTATATCCCTCCTTCCCTTCCTCACCCTCCTGCCTCCTTCTCTCCCTGTGTTTTGTGGGCAGCTGGAGGTCAGCATTGATGCAGCATTGCTCCATAAACACTGGAACCACTGGAACCACTGGAACCACTTACTTGTGTTTGGCATCTATTGGTGTTCATAGTGTAAATGGAGCTAGTCGGACGAAACCACTGGCAAGGTTATTGTGGGAACCACCCTGGTATTGTGTGTGTGTGTGGTGTGTGTGTGTTGTGTGTGTGTGTTTGATAGGATAACAAGGGTTTCTGTTTCTTCCGATCAACAGATGTGAGTTTACACGGCCGATTAAACAACAACCACGTTTTTGTTTTTCTAAACAACTTTGTACATTGAACAACACCAAGTACTGGACCAAGCCAGGGCTACATCAGTTGGTAATGCACTAAGTACTGGACCAAACCATGGCAAAAATACAGAATATCTGACCAAACCAGGGCTAAATCACAGAGAATATTGGTCACCAAACCAATGGTGTACTGGCAACCAGGGCTAAAACAAAGCAGAAAAAATGAACCAAAACAGGGGATAATATGCCAACAGAACCCAGTGCTAAGCTCCACCAAATATTGGACCAAACCAGGCTTAAACACCATTAAAAGAAATGGACCAAATCAGGGCCATCAAAGACATACCACATTGTTTTGGACCGAACCAGGGCTTAAACACCATAGAGCAGGGGTCTCCAACACGTCGATCGCGAGCTACCGGTACAGGCCCGGTTTCTACGGGGGTGCATAAGGGTGCATTGCACCCTCAGTTGAGTCGTTATGCACCCTCATTTGAAAAATGAAAAGTGAAAAAAAAAAAAGTGAAAGATATTACATATATAATAATAATAATAATAGTAGTAATAATAAGAAGAATTAGAAGAAGAAGAATTTAGTTGAAATAAAATAAATTGGAATTGTGGTTAAATAACATTGCTGCATTTATTTGGTCAATTTAAACCGGTAAGTAACGTTATTATGTCAGGTGCGTGTGACCTGTGCTGCTGCACGTTCGTCATCTGCAAGGTTCTTACAAAGCTATCAGTGTCAGTGATGGACATCAGAAAATGGTTAAAACAACCAGCCCTTATCGCCAGCAGTAACACTGCATCTACTGCAGGTAATAACAGTTCAGATCATGGGGACATTACGTTACCCGCGGCCACTGTCGTGGACAATAACGCCCGACTTTTAGTGACAATCATGTATTGCCTTACAATTATATGTAAAAAAAAAGTATAAATATGATATTTGGCCTCAAATCATCTGAGGCCTGGCGCCCCCCCTTCGATCTTTGGCCCCCAGGTTGGGAACCGCTGTGTTAATGCGTTAACTGTTTTCTGCCTCCTTTTCTGCCCTCTAGTGTTGGATCAGGACTTCCTGCAGCTTTAATGCAGCTCAGTCCCTATGAACATATTCTGTGTGTTTCAGTATGTGCTGTGTCAGCATTCAGCAACATGAATAGATCCACTATCGAGCCTGCATGAACACACACACCTTTTACCAACACCAGGTGTGTTTTTCAGTCAGTCAACATGCAGGAGAGAAGAGGAGAGAGGAGGAGAGGATAAGGAGGTGTAATAGCAGTAAATCCACAAAAAAATGTTTCTCTTCTCTCTCATGGAAACTGCAGCTGAGAAAAAACACTGCTGCAAATTAGTAGGCAGGAACTACTGGAAACATGCCTACACACACAGCACACACAGCACACAGCACACACACACACACACACACACGTACACGCACACACACACACGCACACACACACACACACACACACACACACACACACACTACACCCACACACACACACGTACACAGGCACACACACACACACACACACACACACACACACGCGCGCGCACACACACACACACACACACACACACACAGTAATGCTACTGTTTACTCCCATCAGTGAAGGTTGTTTTTTCAGTTACTCAACCCGTGTTATTAAGATTATTTCAGCCTAAATTTAGACTCATTTTATATCCAGTTTTGTCCCATATTTTTTACGGGTTATTATGAAGAATACATGTAAACCATTATGTATGTTTTCCCAGGGCACAATAAGTTAAAACTAAATGTGGATTTTATATGTTTTTATACCTCAAACTATTATTTATTTATCACTTAAATGAAATGGGATGCACCACATAAGTGGACATTATTACTTACAACCAGTGTTAAGTTTCCCAGAGCTTATAAAACTAAATGATAAAATAGCATGCTAATATATTAGAGAAATGTAGGAATATCATTGACACATCTAAAAAGACAATTCAGTTTATTATCAAGACGGTTTACAGGTTTCCATGGCTGCAGTTTTGTTACGATTGACACAAAGCTAAGGACCCAAATGCAAGACACCAGAACCAGGTCAAGATTAACAAAGTATTTTAATCAAAGGTAAACAAATACAAGAAAAACACAAAACTCTCCCTTGAGGATCAAAAACGGAGAAACTTGATGATCAAAAATTGGGGATTAAAAACAGAAAAATTTGAGGATCGAAAATGGAGAAACTTTGGGATCAAAATGGAGAAACTTGGATCAAAAACTGAGAAACTTGGGGATCAAAAATGGAGAAACCTTGGGATCAAAAATGGAGAAACTTGGATCAAAAACTGGGAAACTTGTGGATCTAAAACTTAAAAACTTGGGGAGGGAAAACAGAGAAACTTGATGATCAAAAATTGGGGATCAAAAACAGAGAACTTCAGGATAAAAAACTGAGAAACTTTAGAAGCAAAAACTGAGAAACTTGGCGATCAAAAACTGAGAAACTTGGGGATCAAAAACTAAAACCTTTGGGATCGAAAACTGAGAAACCTTAGAAGCAAAAACTGAGAAACTTGGGGATCAAAAACTGAGAAACTTGGGGATTAAAAACTAAGAACCTTTGGGATCTAAAACTGAGAAACTTGAAGATCAAAAACGGAGAAGAACTTGGGGATCAAAAACTGAGAAACTTGGGGATCAAAAACGGAGAAACTTGAGGATCAAAAACTGAGAAACTTGGGGATCGAAAACTGAGAAACTTGGGGATCAAAAACTGAGAAACTTGGGGATCAAAAACTGAGAAACTTGGGATCGAAAACTGAGAAACTTTAGAATCAAAAACTGAGAAACTTGGAGATCGAAAACGGAGAAACTTGGGGATCAAAAACGGAGAAACTTGGATCAAAAACTGAGAAACTTGGGGATCGAAAACTGAGAAACTTGAGGATCAAAAACTGAGAAACTTGGAGATCAAAAACGGAGAAACTTGGGGATCAAAAACGGAGAAACTTGGATCAAAACCTGAGAAACTTGGGGATCAAAAACTGAGAAACTTGGGGATCAAAAACTGAGAAACTTGGGGATAAAAAACTAAGAACCTTTAGAAGAAAAAACTGAGAAACTTGGGGATCAAAAACTGAGAAACTTGGAGATCAAAAACGGAGAAACTTGGATCAAAACCTGAGAAACTTGGGGATCAAAAACTGAGAAACTTGGATCAAAACCTGAGAAACTTGGGGATCAAAAACTGAGAAACTTGGGATCAAAAACTAAGAACCTTTAGAAGAAAAAACTGAGAAACTTGGGGATCAAAAACTGAGAAACTTGGAGATCAAAAACGGAGAAACTTGGATCAAAACCTGAGAAACTTGGGGATCAAAAACTGAGAAACTTGGATCAAAACCTGAGAAACTTGGGGATCAAAAACTGAGAAACTTGGGGATCAAAAACGGAGAAACTTGAGGATAAAAAACTAAGAACCTTTGGGATCGAAAACTGAGAAACTTGAGGATCAAAAACTGAGAAACTTGGGGATCAAAAACTGAGAAACTTGCAGATCAAAAACTGAGAAACTTGGGGAAGTTTACAGGAAAAAAGACGGTGAACTGAGATCTTAAAGATAAGAACAACACAGAAACAGAGCATGTGGTATAAATTCATTTTAATGGTTCAAACTTCTGCAAAGAGTCCAGAGTGTTAGTATAGTATACTGATAAAGTAGAGCACTGACTGTTGACAGCAGGAACTGTTATATAAAAAAGATTTGAATATGAATCCTTGTTGTTTGTTACAGAGCTAATTCGTACCGTCTGTAATTATGCAATCATCCCACCTCTCCTACCTCCTTTATCTTCTGCTAGTAGCCTATTATGCATTTGGTGTGTGCTACTATTTGTTGTTTGTGTACATTTTAGTGAAGAAGAAGATGGAGTTCCTGTGACGCTAGAGCAAAGACAAGCCTTGTAAATGTTTAAAAAAGTGCTAGGTTTGCATATTTACTCAATGATTGCCAACGATTTCATGCCAGAGATCAGTAAAGTTATGGTCCCTCTCTTATAGTCCAACATGTTTAAATGGCTTTAAATGTCCGCCTTCCCATCAGCATGGCAACATGGTAAACATCAGGGTTATTATGGACTGTGACCATGGAGAGCCACCACTGAATTATTATTGTTTACCAAAAAAGTGTCATGTACATACTGTATGGCTGTGCGTAGGGTTAGTACTTACAGCTTAAAGCTTCACCCCCTCTCTTGTCTTTATTGAGTGCTTTAAGTTTACACACTCACACACAAATTCACACACAAATTCACACAAACATTTTGCATATGATCAAAAAAACACAGGCTTAATAATGTTTGTGCAAAAAAAAATGATAAATGACAAAACTTAAGACTCCAAACTCTGATAGATGCAGAGATGAACTACATTCAGCTACAACAGCCTGGGATAGTGCAATATCTACACACACATACACATACATGATCAAACACACACACACACACACACACACACACACACACACACACACACACACACACACACACACATTCACACACACACACATTCACACAAACACACACTCAGATCTCAGTGGCGACCCTGGCGATGAGCTCCTCGGCCTCTCCCCTGCATGATCTTATCCCATCTCTGCACAGAAACACAAAAGAGAGACGGAAAGGGACATTAATGAATCAGTGCACAATAACTAACATCAGGCAGCACGGTCACATGACTTCACGTCACCACCGCTAAGCTAAAGGCGGCTAATGTTGGGCTATAGAGGAACTACAGCACGGTCACATGACTTCACGTCACCACCGCTAAGCTAAAAGTGGCTAATGTTGGGCCATAAAGGAACTACAGCACGGTCACATGACTTCACGTCACCACCGCTAAGCTAAAGGAGGCTAATGTTGGGCTATAAAGGAACTACAGCACGGTCACATGACTTCACGTCACCACCGCTAAGCTAAAGGAGGCTAATGTTGGGCTATAAAGGAACTACAGCACTGCACCAGAAGTACAAATATTGCGACTGAAACAAAGTGGTTAGTGTAGTGTTTAAACCGACCACTTATAATATAGCAGTCGGTGTTGACTTTATAGGCTACCCAAATATCCAATCAAATGTTAAACTGTTGATACAGACTGCATGCTAATACAGTTTCAGTTCAGTGTCCACTTATAAAGCCTCCACCTGTACCACTGCAGGTGTGTTTTACACAGAAAATACCAGGAGACGCTGCTCTAAACTGCTGCTGCTGTGTGAGTGTGTGTGTGTGGTGTGTGTGTGTGTGTGTGTGTGCGTATTTGAATCGCACCTTGACCTTCCTGCCCATTTTTTCCTTCCACCTTTGAGCAATGGAGCCGTCAATCAGGAGCAACCTGCACCACAAACACAGTGAGGCTTATTCAGTCTTATCCTACAGAACCCATGCTAAAGTCAGACAGGAATCATAACCATTCACCAAGTATAGACGCAACAATTTACGAGTAAAACATTTGGAAACTAGACAGCTTTGTTTGCTAACCCCTGATTGGACACATGTTTTTACTCAAATCAGATTTTTTTAGATGCTTTTATCCAAGCGACTTACATACTTTCAGTACCTGTGGACAATCCCCACAGGAGCCATTTGGGGTGAGGTGTCTTGCCCAGGACACAACGACATGCTGACTGCAGTGGGACTCGAACTTGCTACCCCCCCCTGATTCAAAGTCCAGCACTCTATCCACTGAGCCACAGCCGCCTTTTTATATCTAGTTGAAGTTCAAGGATCTTATTGGTAATATCTGAAACAAAGGGTCCTTCAATTTTGGACAGCATTAGACAAAAGCAGCCTCTAATGAATTGGTTTGTCAGACCAGTTGAAGCTTGCTAGGTAATTAAAGTATGTCAGTTCTGTTGCTATGCGGTCTCTCATTCAAAACAATTCAAAAAGACAGACTTTGATGATTCTGGACTTTGCAGCTCCACAAAATGTTGACATATTTTAGTAGGCAGAATCAGAAGGCATAGAGGCAGCATTTCCCTGGTTACCTCACAAAAAGCCAATGGATTATTGAAGAAATCAGTGTATTTATGTCGTAGCAAAAAACGTTCAAATATCCTCATCTTGTGAAAACCACAGACCTTAGATGCAAGGACACCTCGAGGGCTCACATGCCGACTCATGTTCAGGTTTTAGGACGAGTTCCTGCATCCCTCTATTGTTGAACAACCACCATTGATGATCTATAGAGCGGTGCAGGGATGACGTGTTTTTGTAGGCCGACCCTGAAGGAAGTGGCTGGTTCCCTCGACAACAAGCAACCGGATTTCTCCAGAGGATTTTTGGAATATTGTAAAAAATAAGATCTGTGGAAAACCAACCTGTTTGATATATTCACGTTTTGTTTCAGCCGGATAATCTCCACGTGTCTACCCTACTTTTATAATGTTAGAATCATAAATCTAATGGCCAGAAGCTAAATGCTAACGTTATGCTATAAAGCAGGGGGTCAAACTCAATTTTCTTTCGCGGGCCACATCAGCATTATGGTTGCACTCAAAGGGCCGGTTGTGACTTTAAGACTATATCAAAGACATATATAGATATTTAATATATATAAAATAATGTATTATATGACATTATTGCCTCTGCATTGGATTATTATCGGATAGGGTAATAACT
>JAMFTG010001570.1:0-52958 GCA_023974075.1 Chaenocephalus aceratus
AGACCCACAGGGGGGGTGAGACAGACCCACAGCAGCAACCCCCGTCCTCAATGAGGTGGAAGTCTGGTAGCTTTTGAGGGTTGTTGGTCAGATTTGCTGAGCATGCTGGGAGTTGTAGTTCCTTCACTGTGTGTGTGTGTGTGTGTGTGTGTGTGTCAGCAGGAGGTGTTGCAGCAGCAGAGGGAAACGTCTCGTGTGGATCAGCTGGAGCTGCAGCTGCAGAGCCTGGCCGAACAAACAGAAGTAAACCTACACACACACACACACACACACACACACACACACACACACACACACACACACACACACACACCTGCAATAACACAGAGATCTCATGCTGTTCAAGCTGCTGGTATTCTTATTTAAAATACTATTAATCATATTTAGGCTAGTTTTAATAAGGTTAAGCTAGTTATACCTTCCTGAATGCTCCCACACCACCCGCTCCTCCGCTCCTCCGCTCCCTCCACTGGCTTCCGGTAACTGCTAGAATCCACTTCAAGACCCTGGTGCTTGCGTACCATGCTGCGAATGGATCTGGCCCTTCCTACATCCAGGACATGGTTAAACCGTGCACCCCAGCACGTGCACTCCGCTCTGCATCAGCCAGACGACTCGCTGCACCCTCGCTGCGAGGGGGACCCAAGTTCCCATCAGCAGAAACACGTGGGTTTGCTGTCCTGGCTCCAAGATGGTGGAACGAGCTCCCATTGACATCAGGACAGCAGAAAGCTCACACACCTTCCAGACTGAAACTCATCTCCTTCGACTCCACCTCGAGGATAGAACTGCTAACAAAGCACTTATATACTAACTAAGGGCTGGCTCCTCTAAAGCCAGCTGAGTAGCACTTGGAATGCTTGGCTCTATGAAACCTGATGGACTTTATGATTCTGTTTTCTTCAAGGTTGTGTCTTCCTGGTCGAACGCACTTATTGTGAGTCGCTTTGGATAAAACCGTCAGCTAAATGCAATGTGATGTAATGTTATACATGTTAGTGCTAGTGTTTAAGCTATTTAGGCTATTAAAATCATATTTTGACTAGATTTAAAGTTACTATGCTAGCTTTGTTGAAATTAAGACCATTTTATCCAATTTATAGATTTTATAATCCAAGTTAGGCTAGTTTCAATTATATTTAGCCTAGTTTTAATTATATCTTTGCTGCTTTTTTATATTTTTTGCACTTTGTGATGTCTTCTCTACATAAATATGAATCCCCCGGGCCAGGGGCGGACTGGGGGGAAAAAGTGGCCCGGGGATTAATTGACAGACAGACCCACTTAATGCGCGGCCTGTATCGGCCGGCCGGCGGCGAAAGTATGTTACTTGACAACAAACCGTATGATTTAATGTTATTTTGGATCATTATTCATAAAGTCATCACCTGAGCCCTCGAGCTGCCAGAGCTAAAATAGTTACAGCATATATTTAGTGATTTTAATGTTAACAGATCTTTGATGCAATAACATCTGGACCCAATTTACCTGACTTGACGCATGGAATAAAACATGGGCGTAGGAAGCATCCTCAATGTGGGTGAGACAATTTAACAGGGGGTGTGGGCAGGAGGTGGACCTCATCTCCTCTCGGGGGGTCCTCACCTCCTCTAGGGGGGTCCGGGGGCATGCTCCCCCGGCAAGATTTTTTTAAATGTTGAAGTTAAAAGCATCAATCTGGTGCACTTTGAGAGCAACATTAGGGACTAAATCTATGGATACATCTCTCGACACCCACATGAAACAGAACTGTAAACAGATTTACTTTGTCTTTCAACATGTATTTGAACAGCAAGTGGAGGCAAAGCGACTGCACCCAGAACAATAACCTGCTAGCTGACTAGCCTCAACTCAGTAACAGAATGTGGGCAACGCGTTCTTCTCCAGCCGCGCCACCTCTGAGTCAGACGTCACTTCCCCCTTTTCTATCCTACGGGGCCAGCCACTCCCCCTGAACCCCGTTTCCCTGCCACCCCCCTCCCCTATGCAAGCCCCTCCCTCTGAACCCAGGGCTCGCTACAATACTGTATACTGTATACCCAAACTATACAAAAACGCCTTTAGGCTTTGTAGCTTGTTCATCCATCTGTAAGCAACTGCCAGCTCGGTCTCTCAGGCACTCACTCCTGATCGTTCACTGGCAGTGACGGCTGCTACGGGCCTGATGTGTGAAAGTGAAACTATCTGATAGATAGAACATCGGTAGCCGATCAAAAGGCCCAGCCCAGTGGGGTTAGGGCCACACCCCTCCAGGGAGTGGCCGGAAAAAAACAACTCCCAGTATTCCCAATGGCCAGTCCGCCCCTGCCTCGGTGTCCCCCCCCCGGTGTGTCCCCCCGGTGTGTCCCCGCTGTGTCCCCGCTGTGTCCCCGGTGTGTCCCCGGTGTGTCCCCCCGGTGTGTCCCCGCTGTGTCCCCGCTGTGTCCCCGGTGTGTCCCCGGTGTGTCCCCCCGGTGTGTCCCCCCGGTGTGTCCCCGCTGTGTCCCCGCTGTGTCCCCTGTGTGTCCCCGGTGTGTCGGGGAACTCACGCAGCGTCAGGAAATAACCCCTCTCTCTTTTCCTCCGTACCCAAATCTCTAAAAACGGGGATCAACGGAGCTGATCCAGATTTGCGTCCGATATGACGCAATATCTGAGATGTGGACCCACGGGCCAATCAGAAAGCTGCTATCAGAAACAATGCCCGACTGTTTTTGTATCTCTATTATTTTGCCCACAGATAGCCTGAGACCCTAACCCTGCATCATATTACTCTTAACGGAAGTTTATTTATTTTGTATTTCTCCTCTCAGGAGCTGCAGTGCAGACAGGAAGCTGCTGCTGCTGCAGGTTCTCCTTCATCAACAACACTTCCTGTTTCTCTCAGGTAACCTCCATCCTCTCCATCCTCTCCCTCCTCTCCCTCCTCTTCATCCTCTCCCTCCTCTTCATCCTCTCCCTCCTCTTCATCCTCTTCATCCTCTCCCTCCTCTTCATCCTCTCCCTCCTCTTCATCCTCTTCATCCTCTCCCTCCTCTTCATCCTCTTCAGTCAGCTGAAGTTTGTTCCATATTTAACACCAACAGGAGAACATAACGTCTCCTTCCTCTCCCTTCTTTATTGAATATGTTACTGTTGTGAATGTCCTCCTCCAACCTGAGAGCAGCATGCTAACAAGGGTACCAGCTGCAGCTGTGAACTTGACAGGATGTGTGATGACCCAGAAGAGCATCAGGACTGCTTGAGGCAGATGATAGCTATGTGATGAACATGATGACTCAGCCTCTATGGAGAGAGACATCAAGCATGCTCATTTCTGACGTGGAGCTAATCTGAAGTAAACATTGATACTGCTTTCTACTCCTCCATCTTGTGACTGTGTGACTCCCTCTCTTGATATCAGCATGTGAAGGACACTGCTCAGGAACTAGTCTCTGTATGTGATGACTCCTTCCCTCTGGAGAGGATCCCAGACACATGGATCCTGAGATGAAGCTCGAGCCGGAGACCAGGGAGAGTCTCTCACAGTTACGCTCTCACTTTAACTCTGTCTTCCTGCAGTGGGGGGGTGGACCGTCACTCCCATGATGCATTGCTGTCGGAGGTGGCGCGGCTGCAGGAGGCTCTGCAGGAGGTGAGGAAGCAGGTGGAGGATCTGTCGGAGCGTCTGGAGAAGCAAGAACACCTGGAGAACATCCGGCAGACGGTGAGAGGCCGGACGAACCTGACCTCCCTGTTCCTGAAGCGGCTTCACAGTAAAAGCCCCAGCAAGGCTTTCACTGTGAAGCCGCTTCAGGACATTCATTTCACACTTTCACAAGAAACAATCTAAAGTTTATTTTTTTTATTTTTTTTTAAACTGTCATATTTACAAACGACTAATACCACCTCTCGAATGTACGCCTCTAGTTAGCTTTTTGAGGCTATACGTGAGAGTCACATCTGCGTCACTTCCGGGCAAAAAGTACGGCTCCGCCCACTTTTGGGGAAACCACAGCTGCCATTTGAACGGCGATACATATTCTGAAGTTTTTGTCAATCTGATCTGAAATGTTCAAAGAGGCCGATGACGACGGCCAGTCAGGCAAACAATCACATTAAATCATTGGAAACCGACGAGCGGGCTGGATATATGGTTAAATATAGCAGTCGGCGATCGATGTCATAGATGAGAGTAAAGTCTACGTCACTTTTAGGCCACGCCCACTTTTGGGGGAAACCAACGCTGTCGTTTGAGCGGCGGTCGAGCCTGAAGCCACGGAGCTCTTCTTTGTCCTTTCTTCTGAGAGGAAGTCAGAAACACTCTGAGCTCTGGGTGTGTTTTAATGTCAGAGGAGCAACAAACGACCCAGCAGCTCGTTGGCGTGACAACACTCTGACTTTCCGCCTCGCTCACGAGAGGAACAGCCTCGCCTACTGATTTCAATGTAACCATATATCGAGCCTGATCGTCGCTTTCAAATGATCGAATGTAATCGTTTGCCTGACTGGACGTCGTGATCCGGCGCTTTGAACATCAGAAGATCCACTTCTGATGGATTGGTAAAAGCTTCAGAATGTCTATCGACCGCCGTTCAAATGGCAGCGTTGTTTTCCGCAAAGTGGGCGGGGCCGTACTTTTCGCCCGGAAGTGACGCAGGTGTTACTCTCATATATTTGTAATAATATTAAAGCTACTTTAAAAAAAACAAAAACTACATTTAAGCTGGTTAAAGGTGGGGTAGGTAAGTTTGAGAAACCGGCTCGAGTGGCTAGAATTTGAAAATACACAACCGGAGAAAATCTGCCCCTTCCTCACAGAGCCCCTCCCCCAACACACACGAACGCGCACGTGACCAATCAGGGCACGAGGTAAGTTTGTGCCCCGACGGAAGGCTGACAGGCAGGTAGGCCGTCCAATCCTTTACGGCTTCCACAGATGACATTTTTTTTATGGATTTGTTGTCAAAGCACTTCAGATATTCATTGCTATCGGATGTTTAGAGCATTCCATGGAATATAACAAAAAGTGTATCTCGAGCCGGTTTCTGAAACTTACCTACCCCTCCTTTAGTGCAACCGATAATCATATTTAGGCTACAATAATTACATTTCAGTTACTAATATGTACAAAATGTAGGGAATTGTTATCATGTAAAGACTACTTTTAATCTTATTTAAGCCTTTATAACATCTGGGCTACTCGGCTACCTATAAATTGTAGTTTATATCAAACTCAAGGTACATTTTAACCTCATTTTATCGTTTAATGTCAAACAGCAGCAGGAAATGTGTGAGATTCAAAGCCAGATACTTTTAAAATGATTTCCAACATAATGAGGTGAAATCTTCCTCCGTCAGGTTTCAGAGCTGGTCTCCGCTCAGGTCCGGGAGGAGGTCCGGGTCCTTCTGTACGGGAACCAGCTGACTGTAGGGGGCGGGGCTTCAGGAGATGACTCCGCCCCCCCGCAGCCCCTCCTCCAGTGGCTGCAGCAGCACTATGTGAGCCAGGACGACCTGCAGGGGGCGCTGTCCTCTGTGGAGACCAGAGTCCTGCAGGACATCGGCAGGGAGCAACTCAGAGAGGACGGACTGAACCAAGCAGGAACCACGGGGGGGGAATCCAGCGTCACTAAGGAGGTGAGACACAGATTCAAATGGAGCTCGAAGCATTTCTGAGTAAAGAAACTCTCATATTTACTCGAAAAAAATAGAAATTACTCTAAAAACTATGTTTGAGTTTAGTGGTTTTCACGTTCTAACTCTCAGGTTTATCCAAATGCATTTAACGATTTCCGAACACCAACATACGAGTCCACTACGCCACAGCCTCCCTCCCCATATATCAATAAAGACGTAACAGTGAGGGTGTTGTTGTCCTGCAGGGGGTGCGTGAGATGGTGCAGGACGCGCTGAGGATCTTCTCTCAGGATCGAACCGGCCGTGCAGACTACGCCCTGGAGTCCGCAGGTGTGTTGTTGTGTCATAATGTTACATCTGTTTAACGGGATGTAACCGGCAGCTGCCGGTACCAGGACCGACGGCACCAGACTCCGTCTCATCCCACAGGCCATCAGACGGTTGAACACCTGAGCTTCCAGAACATTCATCTGGCTGCTTCTCCTGTATCAATATTCCAATTACTTGTATAGAGAATATTCTGCACTATTTCTGTTCCCTTTGTATCGACTTGCACTTTGATCTGTTGTCGTGTTGCTCTGTGGGAGGAGCCTGGGGTAACTCCCCTGTAGATATGACGCGTGACGGTGTTGTTCCTCCTCCGCCCTGCAGGGGGCAGCATCCTCAGCTCCAGATGCTCTCAGACCTACGAGACCAAGACGGCGCTGCTCAGTCTGTTCGGACTTCCTCTCTGGTTCTTCTCCCAGAGCCCCCGCGCCGTCATACAGGTGCTTTGTTATCTCTATCTCATCACTCGCTCTCAGCTTCATCCAAATGCATTTAACCCTCTTCATGAGGCTCTGTAACGACGTCCTGCAGGTACTCCACTAACTCCTCCTCCTCCTCCTCCTCCTCCAGCCTGATGTCCAGCCAGGTAACTGTTGGGCGTTCAGAGGCTCCTCAGGAGTTCTGGTGCTCCGCCTCTCGATGAGTGTGTCCCCGTCGTCCTTCTCTCTGGAGCACGTCCCCAGATCTCTGTCTCCCAGCGGGACGTCGAGCAGCGCCCCGAGGGACTTCAGGGTCTACGTAAGAGAGACCACGTTCGGGGGCAGGGGGGTGCATTTTACTAGATAGAAAATCACTCGTTTACTCGCACGGTCTTTGAGAAAAAAAACCTGAAATTTATTATAAAAAAAGTACAAGTTTACAAAAAAATCCTCCCAAATCTAAATCTCCGGCACGGCAGAGTCTACGTCAGGGAGGCTTCTGTTCGGGGAAGGGCTGAACATTTTACAAGAAAGAAATACTTACAAATGATTAGGAAACACTCAGAGATGTTAAAATGTAGATTAGTAAATGTCTCTTGGTGTTCTCAGGGTCTCCAGGACGAGGAGGAGGAGGGGGGGAAGCTGCTCGGCTCCTTCAGATACGACCAGGACGGAGAGGCTCTGCAGACGTTCCCCGCCACCGTGAGACACACTCTACTTTAACGCTAAGGCTACTGTAACTTTAAACTAACGGTACTGTACTGTAAACTGCGTGGTCCGTTCCTCAGGAGCAGCACGGGTCCTGGTTCCAGGTGGTGGAGCTGCAGGTTCTCTCTAACTGGGGGAACCCGGAGTACACGTGTCTGTATCGCTTCAGAGTCCATGGCTCACCTGCTGACACGCTGCATTAAACAACAACAACATCAACAACATCAACATCAGGGGAACTGCCGAGTGTTTCCTGTGGAAAACACACTCAGTTTAATGTACATATCGTTCAGATTTCACCTGTTAGCGTCTCGTCTAAGCCCCGCCTCCTTTCACCTGTTAACGTCCAAGCCCCGCCTCCTTTCACCGGTTAGCGTCTCGTCTAAACCCCGCCTCCTTTCACCTGTTGTCTTTCAGCCCCGCCTCCTTTCACCTGTAACGTCTCGTCTAAGCCCCGCCTCCTTTCACCTGTTAACGTCCAAGCCCCGCCTCCTTTCACCTGTTAACGTCCAAGCCCCGCCTCCTTTCACCTGTTAACGTCTCGTCTAAACCCCGCCTCCTTTCACCTGTTGTCTTTCAGCCCCGCCTCCTTTCACCTGTAACGTCTCGTCTAAGCCCCGCCTCCTTTCACCTGTTAACGTCTCGTCTAAGCCCCGCCTCCTTTCACCTGTTAACGTCTCGTCTAAGCCCCGCCTCCTTTCACCTGTTGTCTTTCAGCCCCGCCTCCTTTCACCTGTTAACGTCTCGTCTAAGCCCCGCCTCCTTTCACCTGTTGTCTTTCAGCCCCGCCTCCTTTCAACTGTTAACGTCTCGTCTAAGCCCCGCCTCCTTTCACCTGTAACTTCTCGTCTAAGCCCCGCCTCCTTTCACCTGTTGCTGGGCGGAACTCTAGACGCTTGGAAGATTCCTATTTTATTCTGAAATGTGTTTTTTGTTTGTTTTACATGCTGTAAATATGTGTGTGTGTGTGTGTGTGCGTGAAACTAAATAAAGATGGGAAGTTTTTATTAAACTGTGAAAATGTCTTGTTTTTAAGGAGGTAACTACACGTTGGTTTGTTTGTTTACAAGAACACAAGTCGGCTGCTTCTTCCAGACACTTTTCTAGTTCTTGAAATGTTTTCAATCTCAGATTATTTCTAAATGCAATGAAAGTCATCCTGCAGCATGAAGCTCTGACATGCTAATGCTAACTGAAGGATCAAACAGGAGCTTGTGTTGTCGTTATTTTACAGAATATTAAGAATATTCAAAAATGTTTAATGTAAATATCAGTAGTTTTTTTCTAATAAGATTAAATCTCAAATAGTTTCTAAATGCACTGAAGATGTAAACTACGGAGCCCCAAAGGGACATGGACACGTTTTTTTTTTAGAAAGTTACCGGTGCGCCAAAGAGGAGGTGGAGCACACAGGGGAAACCATTTCACTGCAGACTGTTATGTATGAGAGATGCAGAGCTGCAGCTGATCTCTTTACATAAGAGACTCTTTAATTAACTTTCCGCCTCTAATCCCCCCCCGTCCGTCCGGCCCCCCCCCCCCCCCCCCCCCCCTCTTGTCTGCACGTGTCAAAGCATGGTTTTTACTAACCGTTATCAGTATGTTACTTCGGCATCATTTTGAAACGTGTATTACAATGAAATCACGGTAAAATAGGTTAATTTAGTCGTAGTTGGTTTCCACCACAGTATTTACATGGATATAAGCCCCGCCCCCTCCAGCGCGTCCTGTTTGAGTGACAGGAGGAAACACAGCTGAGAGCCAACTCCAGCGGTGAGCGCGTCCGCTGTGAACGCAGCATAACGCAGTTCAGAAACCTGTTCTGACGCCTTTAAAGCGACTATCAGGGGCACGCGGGCCATGGCGGCCGTAGGACGTACAACTATTTATTATTTTCGGGGCTTCACGGCCAGACCGAGGGGCAATGACGGTCATGGCCGCCGGGGAAAATCCTACCCTGCCCCTCCCCATTTCTACATTACTATACAACTATAGATTACAGTAGTGTAAAGCCCCCCCCCCCTCTGTGATCACACACACACACACACACACACACACGGGCAGCTCTGGAAGCGTTCAGTCTGAATCTGGATGATGTCCTGACGCAGCGTCACAGGAACTGAACATTTGATTTCTCTGAGTTTTTATTATTTGATCCTCTTTCTTCTTCCTCTCTGGATGAGAAGACGATGGAGCCCGGCGACACCGAGAGTCCGCAGCGGAGTGACAGCCAAGGTGTGTGTGTGTGTGTGTGTGTGTGTGTGTGTGTGTGTGTGTGTGTGTGTTCTTTCAGAGTTGACTGAGAATATAAATGCACATTTTTAATATTCCTGCGGAAAATAACATCGATAGTTCCTGCTCTTTCTGGGCGTTTATATCAGAGCTGTTGTTGTTGTTGTTGTTGTTATCGCTCCTCTCCGCAGAACCATCGATCTTTTGGAGCTTGTCTCAATAACTTCAGAGTCTGTGTTTCACTCTTCCTCATCAGACGTTCCTCTCCTGAACTCCGTGAAGAACATCCATCTGATGCATCTTGATGACTGTTGATCTGATGTATCATATTGCATCGACGTGTAGCCCAGGGGGGTCAAACTCAATGTCATCGCGGGCCACATCAGCATATGGCTGCACTCAAAGGGCCGGTTGTAACTTTAAGACTATATAAAAATACATATTATTATTATTATTATATAACATTATTGCCTCTGCATTGGATTATCATCGGATAGGGTAATAATTTCATAATTAACTACGTCTGAAAGCAGAAGTCTAGGGCAAATAATTGCAAGTCTCTTCAGTGAGAATGTCACAAAATGATTTGAAAAGAAAAGAACATTCTGGAAAAAAGAAAAGAAAGTGACATTTTGACAAAAAGTCAAATTTGAGATGCATTGTGGGACATGTAGTTTATGGGCAACGTGCTTCTGTAAAGTAGCATGTTACAGTATAATAAACATATTATATTCTTTGCAGGCTCTTGTGGGGCCACAGAAACTGAAGTCGCAGGCCGGATTTGGCCCCCGGGCCTTGAGTTTGACCCCCCTGGTGTAGACAGACTCTTATTTCTATTCTGTGTGTATTAACTTGCAACTCTCAAAACATTCTCTCGCTATTTGATCCGTTCTTTGTCCTTTTCATATTCCTGCTGCTCTGAGGAGGCGAGACCGGGAGAGACTCCAGGAGTCAGGGTCTCCGAGTCCCTCTGCAGTCTGCGGACCCTTTAGAGAACCCCTCAGTGTCTGAGGCCAATTACCTTAACGAGGACGCTTCACCTCCTCCATTCAGAGAGGAGGAGGAGGAGGAGGGGGAGGGGGGGAGGGGGAGGAGGGGGAGGGGGGGAGGAGGAAGGGGGTACTGCTGTGTTTAGTTTCAACGGGTTCCTTGTTCTCTAAAGACATCCTGAAACATCTTCACGGTTCATCACCTCTCTTAAAGGGCCAGTGTGACGTTTTCAGCAGGAGAGGACTCTTTAAAGTAGAGACACTACACACTGATATCCACCTGAACATCAGCAGGAGAGGACTCTTTAAAGTAGAGACACTACATACTGATATACACCTGAACATCAGCAGGAGAGGACTCTTTAAAGTAGAGACACTACACACTGATATACACCTGAACATCAGCAGGAGAGGACTCTTTAAAGTAGAGACACTACATACTGATATACACCTGAACATCAGCAGGAGAGGACTCTTTAAAGTAGAGACACTACATACTGATATACACCTGAACATCAGGAGGAGAGGACTCTTTAAAGTAGAGACACTACATACTGATAAACACCTGAACATCAGCAGGAGAGGACTCTTTAAAGTAGAGACACTACATACTGATATACACCTGAACATCAGCAGGAGAGCACTCTTTAAAGTAGAGACACTACATACTGATATACACCTGAACATCAGGAGGAGAGGACTCTTTAAAGTAGAGACACTACATACTGATATACACCTGAACATCAGCAGGAGAGGACTCTTTAAAGTAGAGACACTACATACTGATATACACCTGAACATCAGCAGGAGAGGACTCTTTAAAGTAGAGACACTACATACTGATATACACCTGAACATCAGCTGGAGAGGACTCTTTAAAGTAGAGACACTACACACTGATATACACCTGAACATCAGCAGGAGAGGACTCTTTAAAGTAGAGACACTACATACTGATATACACCTGAACATCAGGAGGAGAGGACTCTTTAAAGTAGAGACACTACATGCTGATATACACCTGAACATCAGCAGGAGAGGACTCTTTAAAGTAGAGACACTACATACTGATATACACCTGAATATCAGCAGGAGAGGACTCTTTAAAGTAGAGACACTACGTACTGATATACACCTGAACATCAGGAGGAGAGGACTCTTTAAAGTAGAGACACTACATGCTGATATACACCTGAACATCAGCAGGAGAGGACTCTTTAAAGTAGAGACACTACATACTGATATACACCTGAACATCAGCAGGAGAGGACTCTTTAAAGTAGAGACACTACGTACTGATATACACCTGAACATCAGCAGGAGAGGACTCTTTAAAGTAGAGACACTACATACTGATATACACCTGAACATCAGGAGGAGAGGACTCTTTAAAGTAGAGACACTACATACTGATATACACCTGAACATCAGCAGGAGAGGACTCTTTAAAGTAGAGACACTACATACTGATATACACCTGAACATCAGGAGGAGAGGACTCTTTAAAGTAGAGACACTACATGCTGATATACACCTGAACATCAGCAGGAGAGTACTCTTTAAAGTAGAGACACTACATACTGATATACACCTGAATATCAGCAGGAGAGGACTCTTTAAAGTAGAGACACTACATGCTGATATACACCTGAACATCAGCAGGAGAGTACTCTTTAAAGTAGAGACACTACATACTGATATACACCTGAATATCAGCAGGAGAGGACTCTTTAAAGTAGAGACACTACATACTAATATACACCTGAACATCAGCAGCAGAGGACTCTTTAAAGTAGAGACACTACATACTGATATACAGCTGAACATCAGCAGGAGAGGACTCTTTAAAGTAGACACACTAAATAATATGTGTTCTCCTGCAGAAAGTGGGCGGGGCCTCAAGGTTCTCCCGGTGCCCCGACGGCCCGTCATCACCAACATCACCTGCGACTCCTTCAACATCAGCTGGGAGATGGAGGGGGGGGGCGACATCACTCACTACTTCATCGACCTGAACAAGAAGGATGAACCCAAGGAGAACCACTTCAAACACAAGGCGAGGGACACGAGGAGAACCACTTCAAACATCTACACGACAGGCATCGAAAAAAGCTTTCAACGCTTCGCCCATTCACTTGAATGGGGTGACGTAGAAGATTTTGAATCTTTGCCGAACTGCATTGTGGGGAGCGGAGCATGGCTTTGGGAGCATCGTGAGCATCAACAGTTGAGCAATGTTCAACTTTTGATGCTCCTGATGCTTTCGAAGCTGGCATCAGCCAATCAAATCCCGTTTATGCAAATCCCGCCAGTACAAGCGCTAGCCAATCAAACCGCGTGCAAGCTGGGAGAGCCAGACCGCAGTTCATTTCCTCATATTCCAAACGAGAAATTACGGTAGCAAATCACCCGGTTCTTTACGACCAGAACTATTTAGAAATCGCCAAGCCTCAGACACGCCCATCTTCAAGAATTTTTAATGCCTGTAGTGTAGACGGGCCGTTAGAGTTGCCGTATGTAGTTGTCCAATATGGCGGACCATCTCGCACGTGCGCAGTACAGATAGGGCAGGGGGGCAGCTCGGGTAGTGACAAAGATACCTCAAACATATCCAGGGCACGGAAGAACCACTTCCTCCTTCTTTAATTCTTTGTTTTTGTTTATGTTTTGTTCTCCAGGACGTCCCCACTAAGCTGGTGGCGCGGGCGGTTCCTCTGCCGATGACGGTGCGCGGCCACTGGTTCCTGAGCCCCCGCACGCAGTACACCGTGTCGGTGCAGACGGCCAGCAAGCAGCCGGACGGAGAGTACAATGTCTCCATCTGGAGCGAGAGCAGCCACTTCTGCACCGCAGGTCCCTGAACGCACCTCCGGGTCCCTGAACACATCACACCACCCTGTCCTTAACACACCTCCGGGTCCCTGAACACATCACACCACCCTGTCCCTGAACGCACCTCCGGGTCCCTGACACATCACACCACCCTTTCCCTGAACACATCACACCACCCTGTCCCTGAACACACCTCCGGGTCCCTGAACACATGACACCACCCTGTCCCTGAACGCACCTCCGGGTCCCTGAACACATCACACCACCCTGTCCTGAACGCACCTCCGGGTCACTGAACACATGACAGCACCCTGTCCTGAACGCACCTCCGGGTCCCTGAACACATCATACCCACGGGTCCCTGAATGCACCTCTGGGTCCCTGAACACATCATACCCACGGGTCCCTGAACACATCACACCACCCTTTCCCTGAACGCACCTCCGGGTCCCTGAACACATGACACCACCCTGTCCTGAACGCACCTCCGGGTCCCTGAACACATGACACCATCCTGTCCCCGAACGCACCTCCGGGTCCCTGAACACATCACACCACCCTGTCCCTGAACGCACCTCCGGGTCCCTGAACACATGACACCATCCTGTCCCCGAACGCACCTCCGGGTCCCTGAACACATCACACCACCCTGTCCCTGAACGCACCTCTGGGTCCCTGAACACATGACACCACACTGTCCTGAACGCACCTCCGGGTCCCTGAACACATCATACCCACGGGTCCCTGAACACATCACACCACCCTGTCCCTGAACGCACCTCCGGGTCCCTGAACACATGACACCATCCTGTCCCAGAACGCACCTCCGGGTCCCTGAACACATCACACCACCCTTTCCCTGAACGCACCTCCGGGTCCCTGAACACATGACACCACCCTGTCCTGAACGCACCTCCGGGTCCCTGAACACATCACACCACCCTGTCCCTGAACGCACCTCCGGGTCCCTGAACACATGACACCACCCTGTCCTGAACGCACCTCCGGGTCCCTGAACACATCACACCACCCTGTCCCTGAACGCACCTCCGGGTCCCTGAACACATCACACCACCCTGTCCCTGAACGCACCTCCGGGTCCCTGAACACATCACACCACCCTGTCCCTGAACGTACCTCCGGGTCCCTGAACACATCACACCACCCTGTCCTGAATGCACCTCCCGGTCCCTGAACACATCACACCACCCTCTCCCTGAACACATAACACCACCCTGTCCTGAAGGCACATCCGGATCCCTGAACACATCACAACCACGGGTTCCTGAACACATGACACCACCCTGTCCCTGAACGCACCTCCGGGTCCCTGAACACATGACACCACCCTGTCCTGAACGCACCTCCGGGTCCCTGAACACATCACACCACCCTGTCCCTGAACGCACCTCCGGGTCCCTGAACACATCACACCACCCTGTCCCTGAACGCACCTCCGGGTCCCTGAACACATCACACCACCCTGTCCCTGAACGCACCTCCGGGTCCCTGAACACATGACACCACCCTGTCCTGAACGCACCTCCGGGTCCCTGAACACATAACACCACCCTGTCCTGAACGCACCTTCGGGTCCCTGAACACATCACACCCACGGGTCCCTGAACACATCACACCACCCTGTCCCTGAACGCACCTCCGGGTCCCTGAACACATGACACCACCCTGTCCTGAACGCACCTCCGGGTCCCTGAACACATGACACCACCCTGTCCTGAACGCACCTCCGGGTCCCTGAACACATCACACCCACGAGTCCCTGAACACATGACACCACCCTGTCCCTGAACGCACCTCCGGGTCCCTGAACACATGACACCACCCTGTCCTGAACGCACCTCCGGGTCCCTGAACACATCACACCCACGAGTCCCTGAACACATGACACCACCCTGTCCCTGAACGCACCTCCGGGTCCCTGAACACATGACACCACCCTGTCCTGAACGCACCTCCGGGTCCCTGAACACATCACACCACCCTGTCCCTGAACGCACCTCCGGGTCCCTGAACACATCACACCACCCTGTCCCTGAACGCACCTCCGGGTCCCTGAACACATCACACCACCCTGTCCCTGAACGCACCTCCGGGTCCCTGAACACATGACACCACCCTGTCCTGAACGCACCTCCGGGTCCCTGAACACATCACACCACCCTGTCCCTGAACGCACCTCCGGGTCCCTGAACACATCACACCACCCTGTCCCTGAACGCACCTCCGGGTCCCTGAACACATCACACCACCCTGTCCCTGAACGCACCTCCGGGTCCCTGAACACATGACACCACCCTGTCCTGAACGCACCTCCGGGTCCCTGAACACATAACACCACCCTGTCCTGAACGCACCTTCGGGTCCCTGAACACATCACACCCACGGGTCCCTGAACACATCACACCACCCTGTCCCTGAACGCACCTCCGGGTCCCTGAACACATGACACCACCCTGTCCTGAACTTACCTCCGGGTCCCTGAACACATCACACCCCCCTGTCCCTGAACGCACCTCCGGGTCCCTGAACACATCACACCACCCTGTCCCTGAACGCACCTCCGGGTCCCTGAACACATCACACCACCCTGTCCCTGAACGCACCTCCAGGTCCCTGAACACATGACACCACCCTGTCCTGAACGCACCTCCGGGTCCCTGAACACATCACACCTCCAGGTCCCTGAACACATGACACCACCCTCTCCCTCTCCTCTTCATCACTCTTCCTCTCCTCTTCATCACTCTTCCTCTCCTCTTCATCACAGATTACTCATCAGTGCATCTGAAGCAGCTCCTGCAGAAAGCCGAGCTGATGTCCGGCCGCCTGCTGCCCTTCAGCGTGTTCTACAGGAACCAGACGGAGGAGTACTTCCAGCCGGACAGGTGGGACACATGTTGATGTAGAAGAGACATGAAGAAGAGGGGACACATGTTGATGTAGAAGAGACATGAAGAAGAGGGGACACGTGTTGATGTAGAAGAGACATGAAGAAGAGGGGACACATGTTGATGTAGAAGAGACATGAGGAAGAGGGGACACATGTTGATGTAGAAGAGACATGAAGAAGAGGGGACGCATGTTGATGTAGAAGAGACACGAAGAAGAGGGGACACATGTTGATGTAGAAGAGACATGAAGAAGAGGGGACGCATGTTGATGTAGAAGAGACACGAAGAAGAGGGGACGCATGTTGATGTAGAAGAGACATGAAGAAGAGGGGACACATGTTGATGTAGAAGAGACACGAAGAAGAGGGGACACATGTTGATGTAGAAGAGACATGAAGAAGAGGGGACACATGTTGATGTAGAAGAGACAGGAAGAAGAGGGGACACATGTTGATGTAGAAGAGACATGAAGAAGAGGGGACGCATGTTGATGTAGAAGAGACATGAAGAAGAGGGGACACATGTTGATGTAGAAGAGACATGAAGAAGAGGGGACACATGTTGATGTAGAAGAGACATGAAGAAGAGGGGACACATGTTGATGTAGAAGATACACGGAGAAGAGGGGACACATGTTGATGTAGAAGAGACACGAAGAAGAGGGACGCATGTTGATGTAGAAGAGACATGAAGAAGAGGGGACGCATGTTGATGTAGAAGAGACATGAAGAAGAGGGGACACATGTTGATGTAGAAGAGACATGAAGAAGAGGGGACACATGTTGATGTAGAAGAGACATGGAGAAGAGGGGACACATGTTGATGTAGAAGAGACATGAAGAAGAGGGGACACATGTTGATGTAGAAGAGACATGAGGAAGAGGGGACACATGTTGATGTAGAAGAGACATGAAGAAGAGGGGACACATGTTGATGTAGAAGAGACATGAAGAAGAGGGGACACATGTTGATGTAGAAGAGACATGAAGAAGAGGGGACACATGTTGATGTAGAAGAGACATGAAGAAGAGGGGACACATGTTGATGTAGAAGATACACGGAGAAGAGGGGACACATGTTGATGTAGAAGAGACATGAAGAAGAGGGGACACATGTTGATGTAGAAGAGACACGGAGAAGAGGGGACACATGTTGATGTAGAAGAGACATGGAGAAGAGGGGACATGTTGATGTAGAAGAGACACGGAGAAGAGGGGACACATGTTGATGTAGAAGAGACACGAAGAAGAGGGGACGCGTGTTGATGTAGAAGAGACACGGAGAAGAGGGGACGCGTGTTGATGTAGAAGAGACACGGAGAAGAGGGGACGCGTGTTGATGTAGAAGAGACATGAAAGAAGAGGGGACGCATGTTGATGTGAAGAGACATGAAGAAGAGGGGACACATGTTGATGTAGAAGAGACATGAAGAAGAGGGGACACATGTTGATGTAGAAGAGACATGAGAAGAGGGGACACATGTTGATGTAGAAGAGACATGAAGAAGAGGGGACACATGTTGATGTAGAAGAGACATGAGGAAGAGGGGACACATGTTGATGTAGAAGACACATGAAGAAGAGGGGACACATGTTGATGTAGAAGAGACATGAGGAAGAGGGGACACATGTTGATGTAGAAGACACATGAGGAAGAGGGGACACATGTTGATGTAGAAGAGACATGAAGAAGAGGGGACACATGTTGATGTAGAAGAGACATGAAGAACAGGGGACACATGTTGATGTAGAAGAGACATGAAGAAGAGGGGACACATGTTGATGTAGAAGAGACATGAAGAAGAGGGGACACATGTTGATGTAGAAGATACACGGAGAAGAGGGGACACATGTTGATGTAGAAGAGACATGAAGAAGAGGGGACACATGTTGATGTAGAAGAGACACGGAGAAGAGGGGACACATGTTGATGTAGAAGAGACATGGAGAAGAGGGGACACATGTTGATGTAGAAGAGACACGGAGAAGAGGGGACACATGTTGATGTAGAAGAGACACGAAGAAGAGGGGACGCGTGTTGATGTAGAAGAGACACGGAGAAGAGGGGACGCGTGTTGATGTAGAAGAGACACGGAGAAGAGGGGACGCGTGTTGATGTAGAAGAGACATGAAGAAGAGGGGACGCATGTTGATGTAGAAGAGACATGAAGAAGAGGGGACACATGTTGATGTAGAAGAGACATGAGGAAGAGGGGACACATGTTGATGTAGAAGAGACATGAAGAAGAGGGGACACATGTTGATGTAGAAGAGACATGGAGAAGAGGGGACACATGTTGATGTAGAAGAGACATGAAGAAGAGGGGACACATGTTGATGTAGAAGAGACACGGAGAAGAGGGGACACATGTTGATGTAGAAGAGACATGGAGAAGAGGGGACACATGTTGATGTAGAAGAGACACGGAGAAGAGGGGACACATGTTGATGTAGAAGAGACATGGAGAAGAGGGGACACATGTTGATGTAGAAGAGATGTGAAGAAGAGGGGACACATGTTGATGTAGAAGAGACACGAAGAAGAGGGGACACATGTTGATGTAGAAGAGACATGAAGAAGAGGGGACACATGTTGATGTAGAAGAGACATGGAGAAGAGGGGACACATGTTGACGGAGAAGAGGGGACACATGTTGACGTAGAAGAGACATGAAGAAGAGGGGACACATGTTGACGTAGAAGAGACATGAAGAAGAGGGGACACATGTTGATGTAGAAGAGACATGGAGAAGAGGGGACACATGTTGACGTAGAAGAGACATGGAGAAGAGGGGACACATGTTGACGTAGAAGAGACATGAAGAAGAGGGGACACATGTTGATGTAGAAGAGACATGAAGAAGAGGGGACACATGTTGATGTAGAAGAGACATGGAGAAGAGGGGACACATGTTGATGTAGAAGAGACATGAAGAAGAGGGGACACATGTTGATGTAGAAGAGACACGGAGAAGAGGGGACACATGTTGATGTAGAAGAGACATGGAGAAGAGGGGACACATGTTGATGTAGAAGAGACACGGAGAAGAGGGGACACATGTTGATGTAGAAGAGACATGGAGAAGAGGGGACACATGTTGATGTAGAAGAGATGTGAAGAAGAGGGGACACATGTTGATGTAGAAGAGACACGAAGAAGAGGGGACACATGTTGATGTAGAAGAGACATGAAGAAGAGGGGACACATGTTGATGTAGAAGAGACATGGAGAAGAGGGGACACATGTTGACGTAGAAGAGACATGGAGAAGAGGGGACACATGTTGACGTAGAAGAGACATGAAGAAGAGGGGACACATGTTGACGTAGAAGAGACATGAAGAAGAGGGGACACATGTTGATGTAGAAGAGACATGGAGAAGAGGGGACACATGTTGACGTAGAAGAGACATGGAGAAGAGGGGACACATGTTGACGTAGAAGAGACATGAAGAAGAGGGGACACATGTTGACGTAGAAGAGACATGAAGAAGAGGGGACACATGTTGATGTAGAAGAGACATGAAGAAGAGGGGACACATGTTGATGTAGAAGAGACATGAAGAAGAGGGGACACATGGATTTTGCATGATATGTGACCTTTAATATCCCCCCCCCCCCGCAGCCCATCGTTCCGCTCCAGAGATGCTCAGTGCCGCCGCATGCTGCCCTCCGTTAAAGACCACAGCGGCAGCCACGGGTCTCCCATCAGCGGGAAGCTGGAGGGGCTTTTCTTCAGCTGCAACACCGAGTTCAACACCGGGAAGCCCCCCCACGACTCCCCGTACGGACCCGACCGCTTCCAGGTACTCTGATCTGCGCAGTGGACCCTGAAGGCACCATTTGTGTGGTTAAATGGATTTTTTCTTTTGGATTTGGCATTACTACATGAATGAAAAATAACGATGCATACTTTGGAGATTTCTACTGGACTTGAGATGAAGTCGTAATTTATGAAAATGCTTGTGTCAGGGTTTAGGACTCCTGCAGTAAACGACTATCTGGCTGATACAAATCTACTGAAATGTATTCCTTCTAAAAACAGCTAAAACCTGTTAAATAACAATAACTTACTCTTAACTTGATGAATCCACAACAAGTAGAGCTTAAAGTATTTGTATTATGTGTATACTTTATACAAAGCGTATTTGTATAGGAACGTCATGGGGTTACGTGTTACAGGAAGAAGATAACACCAGGGACAATTTGGAGAAAGCACTACCATTTCAACAAAATGGCTGCCATGCGTCAGACCACATGTGGCTTCAGTCAAAATCAAAATCGTTTAACTCTTCAATACATTTTCCATTCCAAAGTTCACCCCTAGGGCATGACACGAGTAACGCTATGACGGACCAGAAAGACGCACGTAACCTTTGAAGATAAAATGACACCTTTAACAAACAAAGTAAGAAGTGTCTGACTTGTGTCTTTGTGCTCTGCCTCTGATGGTCTCTTGGCACAGGAGGCACTTCAGAGACAGGACATTACTTCAAAATAAAAGCGTTGTGTGCAAGCAGCGAACTCTGGGGAACAGCCGGGACGCCAATACGGAAGTGCCACACCCTGCAGTTCATACATGGGCCACTAGGGACTGGCTGCAGAAAGGAGCAATTTCCATAGACCCCCATGTTAACATGCCCAACTTTACAGCAGAAAAACACATGTTTCTACCCCTGGATGCAATACATATTATTATCGATATAGTTAGATTCCACCTTCATGATTATGGATCTGTGAGTGAATTGTTTTCTAACACGACCATTTTATTTATATTAGGTCTTAAAGTTTTTGCATAAATTAGGGCGTGGTCACTTTTTTGCTAACAGCAACTTGTCCACTCTGCTAGGCTACAACCATAGAGGCTACAACGTTAGTTAGTCATAGTACTGTACTTGACCCTTTAGCTTTAGCCGTGTTCGTGGTGATTGTGCCTTTTAGGGAATATTGTTACAAATACCAGACAATTAAAATGTGGTGCTGTGCGCTTGAATGTACTAACAGAACTTCCAAGACGTCTAAAATGATAATATTATATATGTTAACCCGTTCGCAGGTGTTTGTGTGCTTGGTAGCTTAGCTTGTTACTTATTAGCCGACGTAACCCTTTACATTTTAGTTTATGATTCAGCCTTGGGTAAGACTTTTACAGTCTATGGCTATGACGCCCATAATGCTAAACGGGAGCAAATGTTAATAGGGGACCCGATTATCCCAGTGGTGGCCGCCGGAGCTAACGGAGCCGCAGTGGGCTAGCTCCAGCCGGCGTCCCGGAGCTAGCCCACTGCGGCTCCGTTAGGTCCGGCCATGGAGTCCGTCTTTTCTCAACGTGTGAATGACAAGCATTAAGAATAACAACATATAGCTAATGCTCTTGCAGATTGTCTCATTTGATTATGTAACGTTTATATAGGGGAACTACACTGTTAGCAGTAACTTGGTATGCATGTATTTCATGTTAGCTTAGCTTCTTAGCCTGAGCTAGCTCTGTTTACTTCCAGTTCGGAGGCAGCAGGCTCCGCCTCTTTGCCCTTATTTGGAGCAGGCGGGAGTTAGACTCTGACGTCACAGTCGAGCCGTTAGTGGCCGACTCCGCCCACTAAGGGCTTCACGGCAACTCTGCAGAATCCTATGGGTGACGTCACGGACACTACGTCCATTTATATATACAGTCTATGGTTTTGTGCAGCAGTAACACTAATGACGTAATTTTGGGTGACTGACATTTATTTGATATTATTAATAATAATTTGCGTTTTTTTTTTACCATTTCAGTGTTATATGTAATGTATGTAATGTTATGTAAATATGAATGAGATTTATTTATTGAAAAACAAATATTTTTAAATGAAAACTATCGGCTCCACTTCCATGTATGATCCAAGTGACAAGGCAGTTCCTTGAACTTGGCATTTTAAATAAATTGCAATTTATGTATAAAACCATTTTTATAATTGTGTAATTTAGTACCATTGCAAAGACAATCTCTATTTATTCAACATATATAATGAATGTGAGTATTAGGTCAACGTCATGTATTTTGGTGTCTGCAAAAGTAAGTGACAGCACTTCCACCCTTTCTGTAGAATGACCCAAATATCATACACACATTAAAGTAGATATTTCTGCACAGATCCCTGCAGAAACCCTCTTCAACCAGAACACCAACGTGTACTTTGGGGATTTCTACTGCATGTACACGTCGTACCACTATGTGGTCCTGGTCCTGACCCCCAGAGGCTCCTCCGGGGACTCGTTCTGCCGCGCCCGGCTGCCGGAGCTGGACCCGGAGAGCAACGTGTTCCTGCGGCGCGGCGCGGCGGCCGACGGCTCGCTGAGCTTCCTCCACGCGCAGGACCTGATCCTGGAGCTGATCTACACCGAGGCCGTAGACCTGGACCTGGGGACGGTCGCTCGGATTGCAGGGCAGCAGCTCCTGGGTCAGAGCACCCTCAACGCCAAGAAGGACCCCAGCTGCAAGCTCTGCAACATCAGCGTGGGCCGCTAGCTCCATGCTAACACCATGCTAACAGCTAACGAACTAATATCACGTTGAACGACGTTAGCTTGATGCTAACAAAGCTAGATCAGGTTTTTAACACTGAATCCACTTTTTAGCGATGTCACTATGCTTTCTTTAACTGGTGCCTCACGTATAGACAGTAACATACATGTATATTAAAATCAAGAAACATTATTATAGAAGATATTTTATTTCATATTAAAGATCTATGGAGTTCTTTAAGACGTGGTAGTTTTGTGCAGACATTTTCAAAACTATCCAAATAATGCAAAGATGAAGTGTTCACAGTATATTACATTACAGTAAAGTATTAGTATAGAATCATACAAACATATTTACGCAGACAACACCAAGATAGACCTCAGCTGCAAGGTCTGCTACGTCAGCGTGGGCCGTTAGCTCGATGCTAACAGCTGACATGGAGAGAGTGGCTATCTTAGTGCTAACAATGATAGCATCTAGTATCAGTTTGACTAAAAACTAAACTCTCTTTTTATTGATGTCTCCTCCCTTTGTAATATTCCAGTTTTGCATAAAAGCAATTTTTGCAAACAAAATGTAAGAAAAGTTTAAAATAAAAGCGAGAATTAAATCATCACCCTGTGTTTCTGGTGGGGGGGTACTCAGAGCGTGTACTTGAGTCAAAGTAGAAGTACTCAGAGCGTGTACTTGAGTCAAAGTAGAAGTACTCAGATCTTGTACTTCAGTAAAAGTAGAAGGACTCAGATCTTGTACTTGAGTAAAAGTAGAAGTACTCAGATCTTGTTCTTGAGTAAAAGTAGAAGTACTCAGATCTTGTACTTCAGTAAAAAAAAAGTACTCAGATCTTGTTCTTGAGTCAAAGTAGAAGTACTCAGATCTTGTACTAGAGTAAAAGTAGAAGTACTCAGATCTTGTACTTCAGTAAAAAAAAAGTACTCAGATCTTGTTCTTGAGTCAAAGTAGAAGTACTCAGAGCGTGTACTTGAGTAAAAGTAGAAGTACTCAGATCTTGTACTTCAGTAAAAGTAGAAGTACTCAGATCTTGTTCTTGAGTCAAAGTAGAAGTACTCAGATCTTGTACGTGAGTAAAAGTAGAAGTACTCAGATCTTGTTCTTGAGTAAAAGTAGAAGTACTCAGATCTTGTACTAGAGTAAAAGTAGAAGTACTCAGGTCTTGTACTAGAGTAAAAGAAGAACACCATTTACCTCTGAATTGTAGGGGAGTAGAAGTACAAAGAAGCATAACATTGAAATACTCAAGTAAAGTACCTCAGAAAATGTACTTACTTTACACCTCTGGTTATATTGGCTGAGTAAAACACACAGTGTGAAACCGAAAGACAGAACATACATATATATATATATAAATATATGAGTCATTAAATAATGCAGACGTGGAGCCTCCTCAGATTTGTGTTCATTTCTTTATTTCGGGGAGATCAGGGATCACAATGAAATCACCAAATCATGACGAACCTCTCAGATCACAGATTAGCGCTGATTCACTTCCACATGCTTCTTGTTTCAATTACTAACTCTTTACAGAAAGCGTCTGGATATCTTTTTCCGTGTATAAAAAAATAAGTTCTAAGTGCTTGGAACACTTTAATACTGTCTCTGTTCGGCACGTCCGCTCGGTGTCGAGAACGCTCCGGAAACTAACAAAGATATTCTGAACAGTTGGAGAAAGAGATCATTTCTGTCTTGTGTTTCGGACTCGTTGAAGACATCAGAAGACGACACGCGGCGTAAACACGAAAATACTGAAACGTTGGAGAAGAAAGTCGACAGAAAAACCCAACGCGGATGTTCCTGAGGTTTACATTCAGGTCTTTAAATACGATGATTGAATTCAGAATGGGGGAGAACAAGCTTAGTTCAGTTTAAAGAACTACAAAGTCCAGGACTCCTCAGTGACTATTCAGACGGCCTCAAAACCACTGAAGAAGACGAGAGTGCAAAACTACATTTTACAGTTGGCGGACATTAAAAGAACTACAAATCCCAATTTTCATAGCGATAATAACTCAAAGAATAAAAATAACAAAATCTATTAAGCCTTACTGTAAACGTACTACTTAAAACACGCTAACAAACTAAAAACTGCTTAAAAAACGAAATAAAAGATTCAATATTAATTCAAACCTGCAGCCAATCACAGGCCGTCTGAAAACTCCTTAATAAATCACAAAATAAATCGTAAATATGCAAAATTCAGAGGATGATATGAATAAAAAGATGTGAAGGAATTTGTTTCAGGGTGAGCGACAAAACGTTTTCCAGCGGCGGGTTTTAAAAAGTGTCACACTGATTTGATTTTGGATCGGGTTAACGTCCTGTCCTGGTGGTTTTAGTGTGAACGCGGCCGCGAGCGGTCGGACCTGGTGGTTTTAGTGTGAACGCGGCCGCGAGCGGTCGGACCTGGTGGTGTTAGTGTGAACGCGGCCGCGAGCGGTCGGACCTGGTGGTGTTAGTGTGAACGCGGCTCTGAGCGGTCGGACCTGGTGGTTTTAGAGTGAACGCGGCTGCGAGCGGTCCGACCTGGTGGTGTTAGTGTGAACGCGGCTGCGAGCGGTCGGACCTGGTGGTGTTAGTGTGAACACGGCTGCGAGCGGTCGGACCTGGTGGTTTTAGAGTGAACGCGGCTGCGAGCGGTCCGACCTGGTGGTGTTAGTGTGAACGCGGCTGCGAGCGGTCGGACCTGGTGGTGTTAGTGTGAACGCGGCTGCGAGCGGTCGGACCTGGTGGTGTTAGAGTGAACGCGGCTGCGAGCGGTCGGACCTGGTGGTTTTAGAGTGAACGCGGCTGCGAGCGGTCCGACCTGGTGGTGTTAGTGTGAACGCGGCTGCGAGCGGTCGGACCTGGTGGTTTTAGTGTGAACGCGGCTGCGAGCGGTCGGACCTGGTGGTGTTAGTGTGAACGCGGCTGCGAGCGGTCGGACCTGGTGGTGTTAGTGTGAACGCGGCTGCGAGCGGTCGGACCTGGTGGTGTTAGAGTGAACGCGGCTGCGAGCGGTCGGACCTGGTGGTTTTAGAGTGAACGCGGCTGCGAGCGGTCCCGACCTGGTGGTGTTAGTGTGAACGCGGCTGCGAGCGGTCGGACCTGGTGGTTTTAGTGTGAACGCGGCTGCGAGCGGTCGGACCTGGTGGTGTTAGAGTGAACGTGGCTACTAGCGGTCCGACTCTTCTAGAAGACGCCGTATCCGTCTGAGTGGCGCGTCGCCACGGCGAAGGCGGGGAACCCCTCGTAGGTGGCGTAGGCGGTCAGATCCTGGCCGAGAGACACCGCCTGCTTCAGAGCTGCCGCAGGACTCGCCAGAGCGTAACCTGGAGAGACCAGAGAGAACATTTTTACTTTTTCTCTGAGTTTCAGAGTTTTTTCAGGATTTTTACTTTTTCATAAAAGTTGATTTTCTACTCAAAATTTCGTTTTTTTCATCGTTATGTTTTTTCTCAGATTTAATGTTTTTTCTCAGATTTTGACTTTTCCACATTTTTTGATCTTTCTTAGACTTTTAGATTTCAGAATCTCGACCTTTTTCTCACATTTTGACCTTTTTCTCACATTTTGACCTTTTTTTCCGCATAATTGGATTTTTCTCAGATTTGACTTTTTATCTAGAATTTTGTTTGTAAAATGAGAATAAGTGTTTGTAAAGTTAGTGTTTGTAAAGTTAGTGTTTGTAAAGTTAGTGTTTGTAAACAGTTAGTGTTTTGTAAACAGTTAGTGTTTGTAAAGTTAGTGTTTGTAAACAGTTAGTGTTTGTAAACAGTTAGTGTTTGTAAAGTTAGTGTTTGTAAACAGTTAGTGTTTGTAAAGAGTTAGTGTTTGTAAAGTTAGTGTTTGTAAAGTTAGTGTTTGTAAAGTTAGTGTTTGTAAAGAGTTAGTGTTTGTAAAGTTAGTGTTTGTAAACAGTTAGTGTTTGTAAACAGTTAGTGTTTGTAAAGAGTTAGTGTTTGTAAAGTTAGTGTTTGTAAACAGTTAGTGTTTGTAAACAGTTAGTGTTTGTAAAGTTAGTGTTTGTAAACAGTTAGTGTTTGTAAACAGTTAGTGTTTGTAAAGAGTTAGTGTTTGTAAACAGTTAGTGTTTGTAAACAGTTAGTGTTTGTAAAGTTAGTGTTTGTAAAGAGTTAGTGTTTGTAAAGTTAGTGTTTGTAAAGTTAGTGTTTGTAAGAGTTAGTGTTTGTAAAGTTAGTGTTTGTAAAGAGTTAGTGTTTGTAAAGTTAGTGTTTGTAAAGTTAGTGTTTGTAAACAGTTAGTGTTTGTAAACAGTTAGTGTTTGTAAAGTTAGTGTTTGTAAACAGTTAGTGTTTGTAAAGAGTTAGTGTTTGTAAACAGTTAGTGTTTGTAAACAGTTAGTGTTTGTAAAGTTAGTGTTTGTAAAGAGTTAGTGTTTGTAAAGTTAGTGTTTGTAAAGTTAGTGTTTGTAAAGAGTTAGTGTTTGTAAAGTTAGTGTTTGTAAACAGTTAGTGTTTGTTAAGAGTTAGTTGTCATGGGTACGGACCTTCACATACCTGGGAAGGCTACCGAGGCGATAGCGGAGGCTCCGGCAGCGTCGCTGCCCTCCGTCTGAAGGCAGAGCGTCTGCAGGGTGTGCTCCGCGGCGTGGACTTTAGCTTCCTCTACCACCGTGCACAGTTTAGCGGGCGTGAAGGGATGTCTGGAGAACACCACACAAAGAGAAACGTGAACATTCTCTGATAATGAAGCCGTCACTAAAAACCTCCCATAGGATCCAAGTCGTTATATTCAAGAAATACATTTCAGTATTTTCTGGGGTTTAATTAAAGAAACAAGAATGTTCTCTGAAATAACATCTGTTGATTAGAAGAACCCTTCATCCTTTTGAGCCGTCTGCTCGCGTTCCAGTCTCTTCCTGGTTCTTTGACTTCAGATTCATTTCTCACATTTTCACCTTTTTTTTTTAAAATGTTGACCTTTTTTCCAGACTTTAATTTACGAGAAATAACTTGGACTTCCTTTGAAAATAAAGTTGTATATATTGTATATATATATATATATATATATATTTATATATAGATATATATAGATATAGATGAACGCTCACAGGTGGGGGGTACTGGGGGATGGAGATCTTGTAGAGGAACAGCTGTCTCTGGTCCGGGCCGATGGCCGAGTGGAGCTGATAGACCGGCTGACCCCAGCTGTTCTTCTGACACAACTCCTCCAGAACCTGAGACACACACAGGGTTAACACACACACAACAACACACACACACAACTCCTCCAGAACCTGAGACACACACAGGGTTAACACACACACAACAACACACACACACAACTCCTCCAGAACCTGAGACACACACAGGGTTAACACACACACAACAACACACACACACAACTCCTCCAGAACCTGAGACACACACAGGGTTAACACACACACAACAACACACACACACAACTCCTCCAGAACCTGAGACACACACAGGGTTAACATCCAGGACAACAACACACACACAACTCACACACAACTACACACAGGGTTAACATCCAGGACAACACACACACAACTCACACACAACTCCTCCAGAACCTGAGACACACACTGGGTTAACATCCAAGACAACAACACAACACACACACACACACACACACACAACACACACACAACTCATCCAGAACCTGAGACACACACAGGGTTAACATCCAAGACAACAACACAACACACACACAACTACACACAGGGTTAACATCCAGGACAACACACACACACAACTCCTCCAGAACCTGAGACACACACTGGGTTAACATCCAAGACAACAACACAACACACACACAACTCATCCAGAACCTGAGACACACACTGGGTTAACATCCAAGACAACAACACAACACACACACACACACACACACACACACACACACACACACACACACACACACACACACACACACACACACACACAACACACACACAACTCATCCAGAACCTGAGACACACACAGGGTTAACATCCAAGACAACAACACAACACAACACAACACACACACAACTACACACAGGGTTAACATCCAGGACAACACACACACAACACACACACAACTCCTCCAGAACCTGAGACACACACTGGGTTAACATCCAAGACAACAACACAACACACACACAACTCATCCAGAACCTGAGACACACACTGGGTTAACATCCAAGACAACAACACAACACACACAACTCACACACAACTCATCCAGAACCTGAGACACACACTGGGTTAACATCCAAGACACCAACACAACACACACACACGACTCCTCCAGAACCTGAGACACACACACACACACACACACACACCCCCACACACACCCCCCCCACACACCCCCCCCCCTCCAGGCCTCACCTGGGTGGCGGGCTTGATGGCGGCAGCCTTCATGCTCCCTGGGGTCATGGGGGTGAGCTCCATGCCGGGCAGCAGGTCGTACAGTTTCTCCTCCGCCTGTTTATCCGCCTTCAGTCCGTAACAGGCTCCGCCCCCCCCAACACCTGCGGGGGCGTAGGCCAGGTAAACCCCGCCCCCCCAGCCCCCGCACCCCCGCTGCCCCTACAGGTACAGTCATGTAAATGTCTACAGGAGATCGAAAAGGCAGTGAAATCAATCAACTCACCGGGAAATCAACCGGGAGGAAAACAATCACACGTTATTCAATCAGAGAGGACAGGAAGCAGGACGACATCTTGCTGATTTGATATTTCATTCATAACAGTGTCACTTCTGATTCAGTGGATCGCCGTGTAACGTCTCCTGTTTTCGATCGGGGGGGGAATGAGAGCTCACCTCTGACAGACGGAGTCCGGATCAGGCCTCGACCTCCAACGTGAGCTTTGGCTGCCGGCGGGAAGCGAAACTGACCCGGGATGGTGGCGTACGCCTGGGGGGCGTAGAACACGGGGGGGCCGAGGTACGCCGCCGAGGGGTCGTACACCTGGAGGAGCGTTTACAAAGGGTTAATACTCCACCCAGAATTCCAGCTCCTCCCTTCTGGTAGAAGATGCCAGTTTTATTTATAGCACATTTATAAGCGATTTTTGGTGGAGCCAAAGTGCTGTACATATAATACAAATAAATAGCCTACAGTAGAGACACTCTACAGCAAATACAACAGCACCGATTGTTCAGAATATCAGTATGAGAAAAGCGACACCCTCTGTCCTCAGACCCTCTGTCCTCAGACCCTCTGTCCTCAGACCCTCTGTCCTCAGACCCCCACATCGTACAAGGAAACACTTCCAGAGAAAACCCAGTTTAAAGGGAACATGGGAGAAACCTCAGGGAGAGCAGCAGAGGAGGGATCCCTCTCCCAGGACGGACAGACGTGCAATAGATGCCGTGTGTAAATTGAAATCATCAATAAAGTAGTGAGGTTACCTGTCCCAGAGTGTAGGCGGTGTAGTCCGTCTGCAGCAGAGACGCCCCCCGTCCTCCCGTCCCTCGGGTGTATCGTACGTAACTGTCTTTGTCCACAGGCTTAGCGAGAGTCACCTCGATGGGAGAGCGTCCACCATCTGGGGGTTCAGAGTCAAAGGTCCTTGAGATGTGTGGTAGTTAGTTCATGTTATGCTGAGTTGTATCTTTTCCTGGTTGTTGGACTTTTTTAAAAATGTTGACTTTTTTTTAAAATGTTGACTTTTTTAAAAATATTGACTTTTTTTTAAAAATGTTGACTTTTTTTAAATGTTGACTTTTTAAAAATGTTGACTTTTTTAAAAATGTTGACTTTTTTCAAAATGTTGACTTTTTTTAAAATGTTGACTTTTTTAAAAATGTTGACTTTTTTAAAATGTTGACTTTTTTCAAATGTTGACTTTTTTTCAAAATGTTGACTTTTTTTAAAAATGTTGACTTTTTTCAAAATGTTGACTTTTTTTCAAAATGTTGACTTTTTTTCAAATGTTGACTTTTTTTCAAAATGTTGACTTTTTTTTCAAAATGTTGACTTTTTTTCAAAATGTTGACTTTTTTTCAAAATGTTGACTTTTTTTCAAAATGTTGACTTTTTTTTAAAATGTTGACTTTTTTTTCAAAATGTTGACTTTTTTTCAAAATGTTGACTTTTTTTTTAAAATGTTGACTTTTTTTAAAATGTTGACTTTTTTAAAATGTTGACTTTTTTCAAAATGTTGACTTTTTTTTTCAAAATGTTGACTTTTTTCAAAATGTTGACTTTTTTTCAAAATGTTGACTTTTTTTCAAATGTTGACTTTTTTTTAAATGTTGACTTTTTTTCAAAATGTTGACTTTTTGTTGACCACATTTAACTTTTTATTTATTAGAATTCAACTTTTTTCTCGGTGTTTAACTCTTTCGTCCGAATTTGAAATGTTTCACTTTTTTCAGAAATCTGATTTATTTGCAGAATTTCTCAATATTAGACTTTTTTATAGAGTTTGACTTTTTTCTCATAAATAAACTTTTTTCTCAGAAGTCAACTTTTATCTCGGGGTTACGTCGCCCAAGGTCGGGATCGAACTCACAACCCTCTGATTGAAAGACGCCTGTCGGATCAAAAGTCCTACCTTCCCGTTGAGGGCGTTCATGGCGCTGATGGCGTCTTCTCTCTGAGTGAAATGCACGAAGGCGTAATCTCTGATCTTCTTCACGCGCTCCACCGCACCTGCAACACAACAGACCGTTTGATCAAACCAGTTTAGACCTGTATGCGGCCTTCATGAACTACGAAGCTCACAAGTCCCAAAGTCAACTTTATTATCAATCTTTCTTTCACAGACAGAGAGATCGAAATACCGTTTCCCACAATCCCAAATATATACAAATATGTATATCCTATACACACGATCAAAGACTCATTAAGACATGAATAAAAGCACAACACTCAATAAATACAAAATAACAGTCGCTTCGATATCTTTGGGAAATGTGCGTTAGTGCGAGTTGGGTTTCGCTTCGCACCGGGTCTGAGGTTGTTGAACTCCTTCTCGATGGTTTCCTCGGTGGTCTGCAGCATCAGGTTCCTGACGTACAGGATCCTCACGGACGCCATCGTGTCTTCGTCCACCTCCACCTCCGGCTCCGCCCAGTCCACGGCGATGGCGTGACCCCACAGCTGGATGCGACCTGGGGACGAGAGGCGGCGTATTACGGCACGTGTATTGATGTAGCAGCTTTTACACAAACTAAAGACTTTGAAGGTCCTCTCTCACCCTCCTCTTCATCACTACATCACAGGGCTCAGATATATCCAGAGCCTGTCTCTGATTGGCTGAAACACCAAACAGATCATTGCAGCATTACCCATAATCCCCTCTGTTTCAGCCCTGTTTCCAAAGTGCTGATTCTCTGTCTGTGACTTAGATGAAAACAAGGAGCCCCTCCCCACGCCCCTCTGAGAGACATCTGGTTACAAAGAACTCAATGGAGCTCTAGAGGAGATCCAGGTGATAAGGGGGGGGGGGGGAACCTTGTTGCTGATTGGCTAATGGTTACTCAAGACAACACATCGTTATGACATCATCAAGGGGCCAAAATCTGATCAGCTCATTTTCAGACAGGTTTTTATAGAAATGGATCAAAAAGAGAGAAAATCTTTGTTCCTGAAACTTTTAGAGTCTCTGAGAGACACGAAGAAGAGGGGACACATGTTGATGTAGAAGAGACATGGAGAAGAGGGGACACATGTTGATGTAGAAGAGACATGGAGAAAGAGGGGAGGACCATGTTTGATGGGGAAGAGACATGAGGAAGAGGGGACACATGTTGATGTAGAAGAGACATGAAGAAGAGGGGACACATGTTGAGGTAGAAGAGACAGGAAGAAGAGGGGACACATGTTGATGTAGAAGAGACATGAGAAGAGGGGACACATGTTGATGTAGAAGAGACATGAAGAAGAGGGGACATATGTTGATGTAGAAGAGACACGGAAGAAGAGGGGACACATGTTGATGTAGAAGAGACACGGAGAAGAGGGGAAACATGTTGATGTAGAAGAGACACGGAGAAGAGGGGACACATGTTGATGTAGAAGAGACACGGAGAAGAGGGGACACATGTTGATGTAGAAGAGACACGGAGAAGAGGGGACACATGTTTGATGTAGAAGAGACACGGAGAAGAGGGGACACATGTTGATGTAGAAGAGACACGGAGAAGAGGGGACACATGTTGATGTAGAAGAGACAACGGAGAAGAGGGACACATGTTGATGGAGAAGAGACACGGAGAAGAGGGGACACATGTTGATGTAGAAGAGACCGAGAAGAGGGGACACATGTTGATGTAGAAGAGACACGGAGAAGAGGGGGACACATGTTGATGTAGAAGAGACACGGAGAAGAGGGGACACATGTTGATGTAGAAGAGACATAAAGAAGAGGGGACACATGTTGATGTAGAAGAGACATGAGGAAGAGGGGACACATGTTGATGTAGAAGAGACACGAGGAAGAGGGGACACATGTTGATGTAGAAGAGACATGAGGAAGAGGGGACACATGTTGATGTAGAAGAGACACGAGGAAGAGGGGACACATGATGATGAAGAAGAGACACGGAGAAGAGGGGACACATGTTGATGTAGAAGAGACATAAAGAAGAGGGGACACATGTTGATGTAGAAGAGACATGAGGAAGAGGGGACACATGTTGATGTAGAAGAGACACGAGGAAGAGGGGACACATGTTGATGTAGAAGAGACACGGAGAAGAGGGGACACATGTTGATGTAGAAGAGACACGGAGAAGAGGGGACACATGTTGATGTAGAAGAGACACGGGGAAGAGGGGACACATGTTGATGTAGAAGAGACACGAGGAAGAGGGGACACATGTTGATGAAGAAGAGAAACGAAGAAGAGGGGGACACATGTTGATGTAGAAGAGACACGAAGAAGAGGGGTCACATGTTGATGTAGAAGAGACACGGAGAAGAGGGGACACATGTTGATGTAGAAGAGACACGGAGAAGAGGGGACACATGATGATGTAGAAGAGACACGGAGAAGAGGGGACACATGTTGATGTAGAAGAGACACGAAGAAGAGGGGACACATGATGATGAAGAAGAGACACGGAGAAGAGGGGACACATGTTGATGTAGAAGAGACACGGAGAAGAGGGGACACATGTTGATGTAGAAGAGACACGAAGAAGAGGGGACACATGGTGATGTAGAAGAGACACGAAGAAGAGGGGACACATGTTGATGTAGAAGAGACACGAGGAAGAGGGGGACACATGTTGATGTAGAAGAGACACGAGGAAGAGGGGACACATGTTGATGTAGAAGAGAACATAAGAAGAGGGGACACATGTTGATGTAGAAGAGACATAAAGAAGAGGGGGACACATGTTGATGTAGAAGAGACATAGAAGAGGGACATTAGGTAGAGACTGAGGAAGAGGGACACATGTTGATGTAGAAGAGACACGAGGAAGAGGGGACACATGTTTGATGTAGAAGAGACACGGAGAAGAGGGGACACATGTTGATGTAGAAGAGACACGGAGAAGAGGGGACACATGTTGATGTAGAAGAGACACGGGAAGAGGGGACACATGTTGATGTAGAAGAGACACGAGGAAGAGGGGACACATGTTGATGAAGAAGAGACACGAAGAAGAGGGGACACATGTTGATGTAGAGACACGAAGAAGAGGGGTCCATGTTGATGTAGAAGAGACACGGAGAGAGGGGACACATGTTGATGTAGAAGAGACACGGAGTAGAAGAGGGGACACATGATGATGTAAGAAGAGACACGGAGAAGAGGGGACACATGAGGATGTAGAAGAGACACGGAGAAGAGGGGGACCACATGTTGATGTAGAAGAGACACGGAGAAGAGGGGACACATGTTGATGTAGAAGAGACACGGAGAAGAGGGGACACATGTTGATGTAGAAGAGACACGGAGAAGAGGGGACACATGTTGATGTAGAAGAGACACGGAGAAGAGGGGACACATGTTGATGTAGAAGAGACACGGAGAAGAGGGGACACATGTTGATGTAGAAGAGACACGGAGAAGAGGGGACACATGATGATGAAGAAGAGACACGGAGAAGAGGCGACACATGTTGATGTAGAAGAGACACGGAGAAGAGGGGACACATGTTGATGTAGAAGAGACACGGAGAAGAGGGGACACATGTTGATGTAGAGAGACACGGAGAAGAGGGGACACATGTTTAGAGACACTAGAGGGACACTTGATGTAGAAGAGACACGGAGAAGAGGGACACTGTTGATGTAGAAAGACACTGAGAAGAGGGACACATGTTGATGTAGAAGAGACACGGAGAAGAGGGGACACATGTTGATGTAGAAGAGACACGGGAAGAGGGACACATGTTGATGTTGAAGAGACACGAGGAAGAGGGGACACATGTTGATGAAGAAAGACACGAAGAAGAGGGACACATGTTGATGTAGAAGAGACACGAAGAAGAGGGGTCACATGTTGATGTAAGAAGAGACACGGAGAAGAGGGGACACATGTTGATGTAGACAGAGACACGGAGAAGAGGGGACACATGATGATGTAGAAGAGACAACGGAGAAGAGGGGACACATGATGATGTAGAAGAGACACGGAGAAGAGGGGACACATGTTGATGTAGAAGAGACACGGAGAAGAGGGGGACACATGTTGATGTAGAAGAGACACGAAGAAGAGGGGACACATGTTGATGTAGAAGAGACACGAAGAAGAGGGGACACATGTTGATGTAGAAGAGACACGTAGAAGAGGGGACACATGGTGATGTAGAAGAGACATAAAGAAGAGGGGACACATGTTTGATGTAGAAGAGACATGAGGAAGAGGGGACACATGTTGATGTAGAAGAGACATGAGGAAGAGGGGACACATGTTGATGTAGAAGAGACATGAGGAAGAGGGGACACATGTTGATGTAGAAGAGACATAAAGAAGAGGGGACACATGTTGATGTAGAAGAGACATAAAGAAGAGGGGACACATGTTGATGTAGAAGAGACACGAGGAAGAGGGGACACATGTTGATGTAGAAGAGACACGAGAGAAGAGGGGACACATGTTGATGTAGAAGAGACACGGAGAAGAGGGGACACATGTTGATGTAGAAGAGACACGGAGAAGAGGGGACACATGTTGATGTAGAAGAGACACGGGAAGAGGGGACACATGTTGATGTAGAAGAGACACGAGGAAGAGGGGACACATGTTGATGAAGAAGAGACACGAAGAAGAGGGGACACATGTTGATGTAGAAGAGACACGGAGAAGAGGGGTCACATGTTTGATGTAGAAGAGACACGGAGAAGAGGGGACACATGTTGATGTAGAAGAGACACGGAGAAGAGGGGACACATGATGATGTAGAAGAGACATGAGGAAGAGGGGACACATGATGATGTAGAAGAGACATGAGGAAGAGGGGACACATGTTGATGTAGAAGAGACATAAAGAAGAGGGGACACATGTTGATGTAGAAGAGACATAAAGAAGAGGGGACACATGTTGATGTAGAAGAGACATGAGGAAGAGGGGACACATGTTGATGTAGAAGAGACATGAGGAAGAGGGGACACATGTTGATGTAGAAGAGACACAGAGAAGAGCGGACACATGTTGATGTAGAAGAGACACGGAGAAGAGGGGACACATGTTGATGTAGAAGAGACACGGGGAAGAGGGGACACATGTTGATGTAGAAGAGACACGAGGAAGAGGGGACACATGTTGATGAAGAAGAGACACGAAGAAGAGGGGACACATGTTGATGTAGAAGAGACACGGAGAAGAGGGGACACATGTTGATGTAGAAGAGACACGGAGAAGAGGGGACACATGTTGATGTAGAAGAGACACGGAGAAGAGGGGACACATGATGATGAAGAAGAGACACGGAGAAGAGGGGACACATGTTGATGTAGAAGAGACACGGAGAAGAGGGGACACATGTTGATGTAGAAGAGACACGGAGAAGAGGGGACACATTGTTGATGTAGAAGAGACACGGAGAAGAGGGGACACATGTTGATGTAGAAGAGACACGGAGAAGAGGGGACACATGGTGATGTAGAAGAGACACGAAGAAGAGGGGACACATGTTGATGTAGAAGAGACACGAAGAAGAGGGGGACACATGTTGATGTAGAAGAGACACGAGGAAGAGGGGACACATGTTGATGTAGAAGAGACATGAGGAAGAGGGGACACATGTTGATGTAGAAGAGACATAAAGAAGAGGGGACACATGTTGATGTAGAAGAGACATAAAGAAGAGGGGACACATGTTGATGTAGAAGAGACATGAGGAAGAGGGGGACACATGTTGATGTAGAAGAGACATGAGGAAGAGGGGACACATGTTGATGTAGAAGAGACACAGAGAAGAGGGGACACATGTTGATGTAGAAGAGACACGGAGAAGAGGGGACACATGTTGATGTAGAAGAGACACGAAGAAGAGGGGACACATGTTGATGTAGAAGAGACACGAAGAAGAGGGGACACATGTTGATGTAGAAGAGACATGAAGAAGAGGGGACACATGTTGATGTAGAAGAGACATGGAGAAGAGGGGACACATGTTGATGTAGAAGAGACATGAAGAAGAGGGGACACATGTTGATGTAGAAGAGACATGAGGAAGAGGGGACACATGTTGATGTAGAAGACACATGAAGAAGAGGGGACACATGTTGATGTAGAAGAGACATGAGGAAGAGGGGACACATGTTGATGTAGAAGACACATGAGGAGAGGGGACACATGTTGATGTAGAAGAGACATGAAGAAGAGGGGACACATGTTGATGTAGAAGAGACATGAAGAACAGGGGACACATGTTGATGTAGAAGAGACATGAAGAAGAGGGGACACATGTTGATGTAGAAGAGACATGAAGAAGAGGGGACACATGTTGATGTAGAAGATACACGGAGAAGAGGGGACACATGTTGATGTAGAAGAGACATGAAGAAGAGGGGACACATGTTGATGTAGAAGAGACACGGAGAAGAGGGGACACATGTTGATGTAGAAGAGACACGGAGAAGAGGGGACACATGGTGATGTAGAAGAGACATGAGGAAGAGGGGACACATGTTGATGTAGAAGACACATGAGGAAGAGGGGGACACATGTTGATGTAGAAGAGACATGAAGAAGAGGGGACACATGTTGATGTAGAAGAGACATGAAGAACAGGGGACACATGTTGATGTAGAAGAGACATGAAGAAGAGGGGACACATGTTGATGTAGAAGAGACATGAGGAAGAGGGGACACATGTTGATGTAGAAGAGACATGAAGAAGAGGGGACACATGTTGATGTAGAAGAGACATGGAGAAGAGGGGACACATGTTGATGTAGAAGAGACATGAAGAAGAGGGGACACATGTTGATGTAGAAGAGACACGGAGAAGAGGGGACACATGTTGATGTAGAAGAGACATGGAGAAGAGGGGACACATGTTGATGTTGAAGAGACACGGAGAAGAGGGGACCCATGTTGATGTAGAAGAGACATGAGAAGAGGGGACACATGTTGATGTAGAAGAGATGTGAAGAAGAGGGGACACATGTTGATGTAGAAGAGACACGAAGAAGAGGGGACACATGTTGATGTAGAAGAGACATGAAGAAGAGGGGACACATGTTGATGTAGAAGAGACATGGAGAAGAGGGGACACATGTTGACGGAGAAGAGGGGACACATGTTGACTTAGAAGAGACATGAAGAAGAGGGGACACATGTTGACGTAGAAGAGACATGAAGAAGAGGGGACACATGTTGATGTAGAAGAGACATGGAGAAGAGGGGACACATGTTGACGTAGAAGAGACATGGAGAAGAGGGGACACATGTTGACGTAGAAAAGAGACATGAAGAAGAGGGGACACATGTTGATGTAGAAGAGACATGAAGAAGAGGGGACACATGTTGATGTAGAAGAGACATGGAGAAGAGGGGACACATGTTGATGTAGAAGAGACATGAAGAAGAGGGGACACATGATGATGTAGAAGAGACACGGAGAAGAGGGGACACATGTTGATGTAGAAGAGACATGGAGAAGAGGGGACACATGTTGATGTAGAAGAGACACGGAGAAGAGGGGACACATGTTGATGTAGAAGAGACATGGAGAAGAGGGGACACATGTTGATGTAGAAGAGACACAGAGAAGAGCGGACACATGTTGATGTAAGGAAGAGACACGGAGAAGAGGGGACACATGTTGATGTAGAAGAGACACGGGGAAGAGGGGACACATGTTGATGTAGAAGAGACCGAGGAAGAGGGGACACATGTTGATGAAGAAGAGACACGAAGAAGAGGGGACACATGTTGATGTAGAAGAGACACGGAGAAGAGGGACACATGTTGATGTAGAAGAGACACGGAGAAGAGGGGACACATGTTGATGTAGAAGAGACACGGAGAAGAGGGGACACATGATGATGAAGAAGAGACACGGAGAAGAGGGGACACATGTTGATGTAGAAGAGACACGGAGAAGAGGGGACACATGTTGATGTAGAAGAGACACGGAGAAGAGGGGACACATGTTGATGTAGAAGAGACACGGAGAAGAGGGGACACATGTTTGATGTAGAAGAGGACAACGGAGAAGAGGGGACACATGGTGATGTAGAAGAGACAACGAAGAAGAGGGGACACATGTTGATGTAGAAGAGACACGAAGAAGAGGGGACACATGTTGATGTAGAAGAGACACGAGGAAGAGGGGACACATGTTGATGTAGAAGAGACATGAGGAAGAGGGGACACATGTTGATGTAGAAGAGACATAAGAAGAGGGGGACACATGTTGATGTAGAAGAGACATAAAGAAGAGGGGACACATGTTGATGTAGAAGAGACATGAGGAAGAGGGGACACATGTTGATGTAGAAGAGACATGAGGAAGAGGGGACACATGTTGATGTAGAAGAGACACAGAGAAGAGGGGACACATGTTGATGTAGAAGAGACACGGAGAAGAGGGGACACATGTTGATGTAGAAGAGACACGAAGAAGAGGGGACACATGTTGATGTAGAAGAGACACGAAGAAGAGGGGACACATGTTGATGTAGAAGAGACATGAAGAAGAGGGGACACATGTTGATGTAGAAGAGACATGGAGAAGAGGGGACACATGTTGATGTAGAAGAGACATGAAGAAGAGGGGACACATGTTGATGTAGAAGAGACATGAGGAAGAGGGGACACATGTTGATGTAGAAGACACATGAAGAAGAGGGGACACATGTTGATTAGAGAGACATGAGAAGAGGGGGACCATGTTGATGTAGAAGGACACATGAGGAAGAGGGGACACATGTTGATGTAGAAGAGACATGAAGAAGAGGGGACACATGTTGATGTAGAAGAGACATGAAGAACAGGGGACACATGTTGATGTAGAAGAGACATGAAGAAGAGGGGACACATGTTGATGTAGAAGAGACATGAAGAAGAGGGGACACATGTTGATGTAGAAGATACACGGAGAAGAGGGGACACATGTTGATGTAGAAGAGACATGAAGAAGAGGGGACACATGTTGATGTAGAAGAGACACGGAGAAGAGGGGACACATGTTGATGTAGAAGAGACACGGAGAAGAGGGGACACATGTTGATGTAGAAGAGACATGAGGAAGAGGGGACACATGTTGATGTAGAAGACACATGAGGAAGAGGGGACACATGTTGATGTAGAAGAGACATGAAGAAGAGGGGACACATGTTGATGTAGAAGAGACATGAAGAACAGGGGACACATGTTGATGTAGAAGAGACATGAAGAAGAGGGGACACATGTTGATGTAGAAGAGACATGAGGAAGAGGGGACACATGTTGATGTAGAAGAGACATGAAGAAGAGGGGACACATGTTGATGTAGAAGAGACATGGAGAAGAGGGGACACATGTTGATGTAGAAGAGACATGAAGAAGAGGGGACACATGTTGATGTAGAAGAGACACGGAGAAGAGGGGACACATGTTGATGTAGAAGAGACATGGAGAAGAGGGGACACATGTTGATGTAGAAGAGACACGGAGAAGAGGGGACACATGTTGATGTAGAAGAGACATGGAGAAGAGGGGACACATGTTGATGTAGAAGAGATGTGAAGAAGAGGGGACACATGTTGATGTAGAAGAGACACGAAGAAGAGGGGACACATGTTGATGTAGAAGAGACATGAAGAAGAGGGGACACATGTTGATGTAGAAGAGACATGGAGAAGAGGGGACACATGTTGACGGAGAAGAGGGGACACATGTTGACGTAGAAGAGACATGAAGAAGAGGGGGACACATGTTGACGTAGAAGAGACATGAAGAAGAGGGGACCACATGTTGATGTAGAAGAGACATGGAGAAGAGGGGACACATGTTGACGTAGAAGAGACATGGAGAAGAGGGGAACACATGTTGACGTAGAAGAGACATGAAGAAGAGGGGACACATGTTGATGTAGAAGAGACATGAAGAAGAGGGGACACATGTTGATGTAGAAGAGACATGGAGAGAGGGGACACATGTTGATGTAGAAAGAGACATGAAGAAGAGGGACACATGTTGATGTAGAAGAGACACGGAGAAGAGGGGAAACATGTTGATGTAGAAGAGACATGGAGAAGAGGGGACACATGTTGATGTAGAAGAGACACGGAGAAGAGGGGACACATGTTGATGTAGAAGAGACATGGAGAAGAGGGGACACATGTTGATGTAGAAGAGAGATGTGAAGAAGAGGGGACACATGTTGATGTAGAAGAGACACGAAGAAGAGGGGACACATGTTGATGTAGAAGAGACATGAAGAAGAGGGGACACATGTTGATGTAGAAGAGACATGGAGAAGAGGGGACACATGTTGACGTAGAAGAGACATGGAGAAGAGGGGACACATGTTGACGTAGAAGAGACATGAAGAAGAGGGGACACATGTTGACGTAGAAGAGACATGAAGAAGAGGGGACACATGTTGATGTAGAAGAGACATGGAGAAGAGGGGACACATGTTGACGTAGAAGAGACATGGAGAAGAGGGGACACATGTTGACGTAGAAGAGACATGAAGAAGAGGGGACACATGTTGACGTAGAAGAGACATGAAGAAGAGGGGACACATGTTGATGTAGAAGAGACATGAAGAAGAGGGGACACATGGATTTTGCATGATATGTGACCTTTAATATCCCCCCCCCCGCAGCCCATCGTTCCGCTCCAGAGATGTTCAGTGCCGCCGCATGCTGCCCTCCGTTAAAGACCACAGCGGCAGCCACGGGTCTCCCATCAGCGGGAAGCTGGAGGGGCTTTTCTTCAGCTGCAACACCGAGTTCAACACCGGGAAGCCCCCCCACGACTCCCCGTACGGACCCGACCGCTTCCAGGTACTCTGATCTGCGCAGTGGACCCTGAAGGCACCATTTGTGTGGTTAAATGGATTTTTTTCTTTTGGATTTGGCATTACTACATGAATGAAAAATAACGATGCATACTTTGGAGATTTCTACTGGACTTGAGATGAAGTCGTAATTTATGAAAATGCTTGTGTCAGGGTTTAGGACTCCTGCAGTAAACGACTATCTGGCTGATACAAATCTGCTGAAATGTATTCCTTCTAAAAACAGCTAAAACCTGTTAAATAACAATAACTTACTCTTAACTTGATGAATCCACAACAAGTAGAGCTTAAAGTATTTGTATTATGTGTATACTTTATACAAAGCGTATTTGTATAGGAACGTCATGGGGTTACGTGTTACAGGAAGAAGATAACACCAGGGACAATTTGGAGAAAGCACTACCATTTCAACAAAATGGCTGCCATGCGTCAGACCACATGTGGCTTCAGTCAAAATCAAAATCGTTTAACTCTTCAATACATTTTCCATTCCAAAGTTCACCCCTAGGGCATGACACGAGTAACGCTATGACGGACCAGAAAGACGCACGTACCTTTGAAGATAAAATGACACCTTTAACAAACAAAGTAAGAAGTGTCTGACTTGTGTCTTTGTGCTCTGCCTCTGATGGTCTCTTGGCACAGGAGGCACTTCAGAGACAGGACATTACTTCAAAATAAAAGCGTTGTGTGCAAGCAGCGAACTCTGGGGAACAGCCGGGACGCCAATACGGAAGTGCCACACCCTGCAGTTCATACATGGGCCACTAGGGACTGGCTGCAGAAAGGAGCAATTTCCATAGACCCCCATGTTAACATGCCCAACTTTACAGCAGAAAAACACATGTTTCTACCCCTGGATGCAATACATATTATTATCGATATAGTTAGATTCCACCTTCATGATTATGGATCTGTGAGTGAATTGTTTTCTAACACGACCATTTTATTTATATTAGGTCTTAAAGTTTTTGCATAAATTAGGGCGTGGTCACTTTTTTGCTAACAGCAACTTGTCCACTCTGCTAGGCTACAACCATAGAGGCTACAACGTTAGTTAGTCGTAGTACTGTACTTGACCCTTTAGCTTTAGCCGTGTTCGTGGTGATTGTGCCTTTTAGGGAATATTGTTACAAATACCAGACAATTAAAATGTGGTGCTGTGCGCTTGAATGTACTAACAGAACTTCCAAGACGTCTAAAATGATAATATTATATATGTTAACCCGTTCGCAGGTGTTTGTGTGCTTGGTAGCTTAGCTTGTTACTTATTAGCCGACGTAACCCTTTACATTTTAGTTTATGATTCAGCCTTGGGTCAGACTTTTACAGTCTATGGCTATGACGCCCATAATGCTAAACGGGAGCAAATGTTAATAGGGGCCCCGATTATCCCAGTGGTGGCCGCCGGAGCTAACGGAGCCGCAGTGGGCTAGCTCCAGCCGGCGTCCCGGAGCTAGCCCACTGCGGCTCCGTTAGGTCCGGCCATGGAGTCCGTCTTTTCTCAACGTGTGAATGACAAGCATTAAGAATAACAACATATAGCTAATGCTCTTGCAGATTGTCTCATTTGATTATGTAACGTTTATATAGGGGAACTACACTGTTAGCAGTAACTTGGTATGCATGTATTTCATGTTAGCTTAGCTTCTTAGCCTGAGCTAGCTCTGTTTACTTCCAGTTCGGAGGCAGCAGGCTCCGCCTCTTTGCCCTTATTTGGAGCAGGCGGGAGTTAGACTCTGACGTCACAGTCGAGCCGTTAGTGGCCGACTCCGCCTACTAAGGGCTTCACGGCAACTCTGCAGAATCCTATGGGTGACGTCACGGACACTACGTCCATTTATATATACAGTCTATGGTTTTGTGCAGCAGTAACACTAATGACGTAATTTTGGGTGACTGACATTTATTTGATATTATTAATAATAATTTGCGTTTTTTTTTTACCATTTCAGTGTTATATGTAATGTATGTAATGTTATGTGAATATGAATGAGATTTATTTATTGAAAAACAAATATTTTTAAATGAAAACTATCGGCTCCACTTCCATGTATGATCCAAGTGACAAGGCAGTTCCTTGAACTTGGCATTTTAAATAAATTGCAATTTATGTATAAAACCATTTTTATAATTGTGTAATTTAGTACCATTGCAAAGACAATCTCTATTTATTCAACATATATAATGAATGTGAGTATTAGGTCAACGTCATGTATTTTGGTGTCTGCAAAAGTAAGTGACAGCACTTCCACCCTTTCTGTAGAATGACCCAAATATCATACACACATTAAAGTAGATATTTCTGCACAGATCCCTGCAGAAACCCTCTTCAACCAGAACACCAACGTGTACTTTGGGGATTTCTACTGCATGTACACGTCGTACCACTATGTGGTCCCTGGTCCTGACCCCCAGAGGCTCCTCCGGGGACTCGTTCTGCCGCGCCCGGCTGCCGGAGCTGGACCCGGAGAGCAACGTGTTCCTGCGGCGCGGCGCGGCGGCCGACGGCTCGCTGAGCTTCCTCCACGCGCAGGACCTGATCCTGGAGCTGATCTACACCGAGGCCGTAGACCTGGACCTGGGGACGGTCGCTCGGATTGCAGGGCAGCAGCTCCTGGGTCAGAGCACCCTCAACGCCAAGAAGGACCCCAGCTGCAAGCTCTGCAACATCAGCGTGGGGCCGCTAGCTCCATGCTAACACCATGCTAACAGCTAACGAACTAATATCACGTTGAACGACGTTAGCTTGATGCTAACAAAGCTAGATCAGGTTTTTAACACTGAATCCACTTTTTAGCGATGTCACTATGCTTTCTGTAACTGGTGCCTCACGTATAGACAGTAACATACAGTATATTAAAATCAAGAAACATTATATAGAAGATATTTTATTTCATATTAAAGATCTATGGAGTTCTTTAAGACGTGGTAGTTTTGTGCAGACATTTTCAAAACTATCCAAATAATGCAAAGATGAAGTGTTCACAGTATATTACATTACAGTAAAGTATTAGTATAGAATCATACAAACATATTTACGCAGACAACACCAAGATAGACCTCAGCTGCAAGGTCTGCTACGTCAGCGTGGGCCGTTAGCTCGATGCTAACAGCTGACATGGAGAGAGTGGCTATCTTAGTGCTAACAATGATAGCATCTAGTATCAGTTTGACTACAACTAAACTCTCTTTTTATTGATGTCTCCTCCCTTTGTAATATTCCAGTTTTGCATAAAAGCAATTTTTGCAAACAAAATGTAAGAAAAGTTTAAAATAAAAGCGAGAATTAAATCATCACCCTGTGTTTCTGGTGGGGGGGGTACTCAGAGCGTGTACTTGAGTCAAAGTAGAAGTACTCAGAGCGTGTACTTGAGTCAAAGTAGAAGGACTCAGATCTTGTACTTGAGTAAAGTAGAAGTACTCAGATCTTTTCTTGAGTAAAAAGTAGAAGTACTCAGATCTTGTTCTTGAGTAAAAGTAGAAGTACTCAGATCTTGTACTTCAGTAAAAAAAAAGTACTCAGATCTTGTTCTTGAGTCAAAGTAGAAGTACTCAGAGCGTGTACTTGAGTTAAAAGTAGAAGTACTCAGATCTTGTACTTCAGTAAAAGTAGAAGTACTCAGATCTTGTTCTTGAGTCAAAGTAGAAGTACTCAGATCTTGTACGTGAGTAAAAGTAGAAGTACTCAGATCTTGTTCTTGAGTAAAAGTAGAAGTACTCAGATCTTGTACTAGAGTAAAAAGTAGAAGTACTCAGGTCTTGTACTAGAGTAAAAGAAGAACACCATTTACCTCTGAATTGTAGGGGAGTAGAAGTACAAAGAAGCATAACATTGAAATACTCAAGTAAAGTACCTCAGAAAATGTACTTACTTTACACCTCTGGTTATATTGGCTGAGTTAAAACACACAGTGTGAAACCGAAAGACAGAACATACATATATATATATATAAATATATGAGTCATTAAATAATGCAGACGTGGAGCCTCCTCAGATTTGTGTTCATTTCTTTATTTCGGGGAGATCAGGGATCACAATGAAATCACCAAATCATGACGAACCTCTCAGATCACAGATTAGCGCTGATTCACTTCCACATGCTTCTTGTTTCAATTACTAACTCTTTACAGAAAGCGTCTGGATATCTTTTTCCGTGTATAAAAAAATAAGTTCTAAGTGCTTGGAACACTTTAATACTGTCTCTGTTCGGCACGTCCGCTCGGTGTCGAGAACGCTCCGGAAAACTAACAAAGATATTCTGAACAGTTGGAGAAAGAGATCATTTCTGTCTTGTGTTTCGGACTCGTTGAAGACATCAGAAGACGACACGCGGCGTAAACACGAAAATACTGAAACGTTGGAGAAGAAAGTCGACAGAAAAACCCAACGCGGATGTTCCTGAGGTTTACATTCAGGTCTTTAAATACGATGATTGAATTCAGAATGGGGGAGAACAAGCTTAGTTCAGTTTTTAAAGAACTACAAAGTCCAGGACTCCTCAGTGACTATTCAGACGGCCTCAAAACCACTGAAGAAGACGAGAGTGCAAAACTACATTTTACAGTTGGCGGACATTAAAAGAACTACAAATCCCAATTTTCATAGCGATAATAACTCAAAGAATAAAAATAACAAAATCTATTAAGCCTTACTGTAAACGTACTACTTAAAACACGCTAACAAACTAAAAACTGCTTAAAAAACGAAATAAAAGATTCAATATTAATTCAAACCTGCAGCCAATCACAGGCCGTCTGAAAAACTCCTTAATAAATCACAAAATAAATCGTAAATATGCAAAATTCAGAGGATGATATGAATAAAAAGATGTGAAGGAATTTGTTTCAGGGTGAGCGACAAAACGTTTTCCAGCGGCGGGTTTTAAAAAGTGTCACACTGATTTGATTTTGGATCGGGTTAACGTCCTGTCCTGGTGGTTTTAGTGTGAACGCGGCCGCGAGCGGTCGGACCTGGTGGTTTAGTGTGAACGCGGCCGCGAGCGGTCGACCTGGTGGTGTTAGTGTGAACGCGGCTGCGACGCGGTCGGACCTGGTGGTGTTAGAGTGAACGCGCTGCGAGCGGTCGGACCTGGTGGTTTTAGTGTGAACGCGGGCCGCGAGCGGTCGGACCTGGTGGTGTTAGTGTGAACCGGCTGGCGAGCGGTTCGGACCTGGTGGTTTTAGTGTGAACGCGGCCGCGAGCGGTCGGACCTGGTGGTGTTAGTGTGAACGCGGCCTGCGAGCGGTCGGACCTGGTGGTTTTAGTGTGAACGCGGCCGCGAGCGGTCGGACCTGGTGGTTTTAGTGTGAACGCGGCCGCGAGCGGTCGGACCTGGTGGTGTTAGTGTGAACGCGGCTGCGAGCGGTCGGACCTGGTGGTGTTAGAGTGAACGCGGCTGCGAGCGGTCGGACCTGGTGGTTTTAGTGTGAACGCGGCTGCGAGCGGTCGGACCTGGTGGTGTTAGTGTGAACACGGCTGCGAGCGGTCGGACCCTGGTGGTGTTAGAGTGAACGCGGCTGCGAGCGGTCGGACCTGGTGGTTTTAGTGTGAACGCGGGCCGCGAGCGGGTCGGACCTGGTGGTGTTTAGTGTGGAACGCGGCTGCGAGCGGTCGGACCTGGTGGTTTTAGTGTGAACGCGGCCGCGAGCGGTCGGACCTGGTGGTGTTAGTGTGAACGCGGCTGCGAGCGGTCGGACCTGGTGGTTTTAGTGTGAACGCGGCCGCGAGCGGTCGGACCTGGTGGTGTTAGTGTGAACGCGGCTGCGAGCGGTCGGACCTGGTGGTGTTAGAGTGAACGCGGCTGCGAGCGGTCGGACCTGGTGGTGTTAGAGTGAACGTGGCTACTAGCGGTCGGACCTGGTGGTGTTAGTGTGAACGCGGCTGCGAGCGGTCGGACCTGGTGGTTTTAGTGTGAACGCGGGCCGCGAGCGGTCGGACCTGGTGGTGTTAGTGTGAACGCGGCTGCGAGCGGTCGGACCTGGTGGTTTTAGTGTGAACGCGGCCGCGAGCGGTCGGACCTGGTGGTGTTAGTGTGAACGCGGCTGCGAGCGGTCGGACCTGGTGGTGTTAGAGTGAACGCGGCTGCGAGCGGTCGGACCTGGTGGTGTTAGTGTGAACGCGGCTGCGAGCGGTCGGACCTGGTGGTGTTAGAGTGAACGTGGCTACTAGCGGTCCGACTCTTCTAGAAGACGCCGTATCCGTCTGAGTGGCGCGTCGCCACGGCGAAGGCGGGGAACCCCTCGTAGGTGGCGTAGGCGGTCAGATCCTGGCCGAGAGACACCGCCTGCTTCAGAGCTGCCGCAGGACTCGCCAGAGCGTAACCTGGAGAGACCAGAGAGAACATTTTTACTTTTTCTCTGAGTTTCAGAGTTTTTTCAGGATTTTTTACTTTTTTCATAAAAGTTGATTTTCTACTCAAAATTTCGTTTTTTTCATCGTTATGTTTTTTCTCAGATTTAATGTTTTTTCTCAGATTTTGACTTTTCCACATTTTTTGATCTTTCTTAGACTTTTAGATTTCAGAATCTCGACCTTTTTCTCACATTTTGACCTTTTTCTCACATTTTGACCTTTTTTTTCCGCATAATTGGATTTTTCTCAGATTTGACTTTTTATCTAGAATTTTGTTTGTAAAATGAGATAAGTGTGTAAGTAGGTTTGTAAAGTTAGTGTTTGTAAAGTTAGTGTTTGTAAAGTTAGTGTTTGTAAAGTTAGTGTTTGTAACAGTTTAGTGTTTGTTAAAGTTAGTGTTTGTAAAGTTAGTGTTTGTAAAGTTAGTGTTTGTAAAGTTAGTGTTTGTAAAGTTAGTGTTTGTAAAAGTTAGTGTTTGTAAACAGTTAGTGTTTGTAAACAGTTAGTGTTTGTAAAGTTAGTGTTTGTAAAGTTAGTGTTTGTAAAAGTTAGTGTTTGTAAACAGTTAGTGTTTGTAAGTAGTGTTTGTAAACAGTTAGTGTTGTAAAGTTAGTGTTTGTAAACAGTTAGTGTTTGTAAACAGTTAGTGTTTGTAAAGTGTGTTTGTAAACAGTTAGTGTTTGTAAAGAGTTAGTGTTGTAAAGAGTTAGTGTTTGTAAAGTTAGTGTTTGTAAAGAGTTAGTGTTTGTAAAGTTAGTGTTTGTAAGTTAGTGTTTGTAAAGAGTTAGTGTTTGTAAACAGTTAGTGTTTACAGTTAGTGTTTGTAAAGTGTTTGTAAACAGTTAGTGTTTGTAAAAAGTTAGTGTTTGTAAAAGTTAGTGTTTGTAAAGTTAGTGTTTGTAAGAGTTAGTGTTTGTAAAGTTAGTGTTTGTAAAGTTAGTGTTTGTAAGTTAGTGTTTGTAAAGTTAGTGTTTGTAAACAGTTAGTTTGTTAAGAGTTAGTTGTCATGGGTACGGACCTTCAATACCTGGGAAGGCTACCGAGGCGATAGCGGAGGCTCCGGCAGCGTCGCTGCCCTCCGTCTGAAGGCAGAGCGTCTGCAGGGTGTGCTCCGCGGCGTGGACTTTAGCTTCCTCTACCACCGTGCACAGTTTAGCGGGCGTGAAGGGATGTCTGGAGAACACCACACAAAGAGAAACGTGAACATTCTCTGATAATGAAGCCGTCACTAAAAACCTCCCATAGGATCCAAGTCGTTATATTCAAGAAATACATTTCAGTATTTTCTGGGGTTTAATTAAAGAAACAAGAATGTTCTCTGAAATAACATCTGTTGATTAGAAGAACCCTTCATCCTTTTGAGCCGTCTGCTCGCGTTCCAGTCTCTTCCTGGTTCTTTGACTTCAGATTCATTTTCTCACATTTTCACCTTTTTTTTTTAAAATGTTGACCTTTTTTCCAGACTTTAATTTACGAGAAATAACTTGGACTTCCTTTGAAAATAAGTTGTATATATTGTATATATATATATATATATATATATATATTTATATATAGATATATATAGCTATAGATGAACGCTCACAGGTGGGGGTACTGGGGGATGGAGATCTTGTAGAGGAACAGCTGTCTCTGGTCCGGGCCGATGGCCGAGTGGAGCTGATAGGACCGGCGGACCCCAGCTGGTTCTTCTGACACAACTCCTCAGAACCTGAGACACACACAGGGTTAAACACCACACACAACAACACACACCACACAACTCCTCCAGAACCTGAGACACACACAGGGTTAACCACACACACAACACCACACACACACCAACTCCTCCAGAACCTGAGACACACCACAGGGTTAACACACACACAACAACACACACACACACACTCCTCCAGAACCTGAGGACACACACAGGGTTAACACACACACAACAACACACACACACCACTCCTCCAGAACCTGAGACACACACAGGGTAACATCCAGGACAACAACACAACACAACTCACACACAACTACACACAGGGTTAACATCCAGGACAACACACACACAACTCACACACAACTCCTCCAGAACCTGAGACACACACTGGGTTAACAGCCAAGACAAAAACACAACACACACACACACCACACCACACACACACACACCAACTCATCCAGAACCTGAGGACACACACAGGGTTAACATCCAAGACAACAACACAACACACACACAACTACACACAGGGTTAACATCCAGGACAACACACACACACAACTCCTCCAGAACCTGAGACACACACTGGGTTAACATCCAAGACAACAACACAACACACACACACACAACACACACACAACTCCTCCAGAACCTGAGACACACACTGGTTAACATCCAAGACAACAACACAACACACACACAACTCATCCAGAACCTGAGGACACACACTGGGTTAACATCCAAGACAACAACACAACACACACACACACACACACACACACACACACACACACACACACACACACACACACACACACACACACACACACACACACACACACACACACACAACACACACACAACTCATCCAGAACCTGAGACACACACAGGGTTAACATCCAAGACAACAACACAACACAACACAACACACACACAACTACACACAGGGTTAACATCCAGGACAACACACACACAACACACACACAACTCCTCCAGAACCTGAGACACACACTGGGTTAACATCCAAGACAACAACACAACACACACAACCACACACACAACTCATCCAGAACCTGAGACACACACTGGGTTAACATCCAAGACAACAACACAACACACACAACTCACACACAACTCATCCAGAACCTGAGACACACACTGGGTTAACATCCAAGACAACAACACAACACACACAACTCACACACAACTCATCCAGAACCTGAGACACACACTGGGTTAACATCCAAGACACCAACACAACACACACACACGACTCCTCCAGAACCTGAGACACACACACACACACACACACACACACACACACACACCCCCACACACACCCCCCCCACACACCCCCCCCCTCCAGGCCTCACCTGGGTGGCGGGCTTGATGGCGGCAGCCTTCATGCTCCCTGGGGTCATGGGGGTGAGCTCATGCCGGGCAGCAGGTCGTACAGTTTCTCCTCCGCCTGTTATCCGCCTTCAGTCCGTAACAGGCTCCGCCCCCCCCAACACCTGCGGGGGCGTAGGCCAGGTAACCCCGCCCCCCCAGCCCCCGCACCCCCGCTGCCCCTACAGGTACAGTCATGTAAATGTCTACAGGAGATCGAAAAGGCAGTGAAATCAATCAACTCACCGGGAAATCAACCGGGAGGAAAACAATCACACGTTATTCAATCAGAGAGGACAGGAAGCAGGACGACATCTTGCTGATTTGATATTTCATTCATAACAGTGTCACTTCTGATTCAGTGGATCGCCGTGTAACGTCTCCTGTTTTCGATCGGGGGGGGAATGAGAGCTCACCTCTGACAGACGGAGTCCGATCAGGCCTCGACCTCCAACGTGAGCTTTGGCTGCCGGCGGGAAGCGAAACTGACCCGGGATGGTGGCGTACGCCTGGGGGGCGTAGAACACGGGGGGGCCGAGGTACGCCGCCGAGGGGTCGTACACCTGGAGGAGCGTTTACAAAGGGTTAATACTCCACCCAGAATTCCAGCTCCTCCCTTCTGGTAGAAGATGCCAGTTTTATTTATAGCACATTTATAAGCGATTTTTGGTGGAGCCAAAGTGCTGTACATATAATACAAATAAATAGCCTACAGTAGAGACACTCTACAGCAAATACAACAGCACCGATTGTTCAGAATATCAGTATGAGAAAAGCGACACCCTCTGTCCTCAGACCCTCTGTCCTCAGACCCTCTGTCCTCAGACCCTCTGTCCTCAGACCCCCACATCGTACAAGGAAACACTTCAGAGAAAACCCAGTTTAAAGGGAACATGGGAGAAACCTCAGGGAGAGCAGCAGAGGAGGGATCCCTCTCCCAGGACGGACAGACGTGCAATAGATGCCGTGTGTAAATTGAAATCATCAATAAAGTAGTGAGGTTACCTGTCCCAGAGTGTAGGCGGTTGTAGTCCGTCTGCAGCAGAGACGCCCCCCGTCCTCCCGTCCCTCGGGTGTATCGTACGTAACTGTCTTTGTCCACAGGCTTAGCGAGGAGTCACCTCGATGGGAGAGCCGTCCACCATCTGGGGGTTCAGAGTCAAAGGTCCTTTGAGATGTGTGGTAGTTAGTCATGTTATGCTGAGTTGTATCTTTTCCTGGTTGTTGGACTTTTTTAAAACTGTTGACTTTTTTTAAAATGTTGACTTTTTTAAAAATATTGACTTTTTTTTTAAAATGTTGACTTTTTTAAAAATGTTGACTTTTTTAAAAATGTTGACTTTTTTTAAAATGTTGACTTTTTTTAAAATGTTGACTTTTTTCAAAATGTTGACTTTTTTAAAATATTGACTTTTTTTTTAAAATGTTGACTTTTTTCAAAATGTTGACTTTTTTTTAAAATGTTGACTTTTTTCAAAATGTTGACTTTTTTAAAAATATTGACTTTTTTTTTAAATGTTGACTTTTTTTTTAAAATGTTGACTTTTTTAAAAATGTTGACTTTTTAAAAATGTTGACTTTTTTCAAATGTTGACTTTTTT